>JASSUY010002758.1:0-11975 GCA_032466535.1 Forpus xanthops | reverse complement strand
TATCTCAACCTGTGGGAGTTGCATTCTTTTGATTCTCCTTCCCATTTCCCTGGGACTGGGGAAGAAAGGGGGGAGTGAGCAGAACTGTTTGAGGGGCCTCAAACCACGGCACCATGGTTCTGTGATTCTATTCTATTCTTCCAGTAACCATTAAAGGAAAGGTGTTAAGTAGCTGTTGAGAAATACTATTGAGAATCACAAAGTGACAACGCTCTCGTTTTTTTTGTTTATTCCAACATCACCTAGAACTTTGCAGTGTTAATTACTGACCTCGGTTCAAGAGCATTTTGATGCCCATAACATTTGCTTTCTATTTATGTAATGCCTTTGCCATTGCCTTTATGGAAAAAGAATTTTGGCTGCCTTGAATGAAGATGGAGTAAGGTGTGACCAATCCAGGCCATACAGCACCAACTATCTCAATAGCCATTGTCAACAACCTGCTGATCAGAATTTGGAATCTTCTGCCTGAGTACCTACAGCAAATAAACATAAATATTGAGAAGGAAAAAAAAAATGTTGAGTATTGCATGCAACTAAAAAGAATCTCCAGCACAGATTTACTGAGAAACAGGAATGGTATATAATCTTAGCAGAGGCTGCATTAGTATGTCATGTGATGAGTTAAAAAGTTGTACCAAAACACACATCCTTTTTTTCTATTAACTTTGTGGCTGGGTTTGCCCCTACTTCCTGGATCACTTCAATAAAATAAAACACAGCTTGTTAAGCTCTTTGTTTTTGTTACAGGAAGTGAAAAATAAACAGCCCTATGTCTCTTGTCCTTTCCAGCAGCTCTAAAAAACAGTCTGAACCTTTTAGATGTTAACTGTACTTCATTAAAAACATCCATCCTTATGGTAAAGTTTAGATACTGTAGACTTTTCCATATGGCATAGTAACTGTGTAGATATTTAATGTGTTTGCACACCCACACATGAATAAAAAAACATAAATAAATATAAAACTGCTCTTAGTAAAGTAAACATTAAGTTACATTTTCTTTAAAAAAAAAATTGCAGCAAAAAATATTGTGCATTCCCTTGAAAATGATACCAAATTGTGATCTCTTTCTTTTGCTCCCAAATCTCAAAGAAATTTCTGTGGGACATTTGATGTAAAAAAAATATGTAATTGCTATGCTTTTCATAAAGCAATAAGTTAAATAAGCATTTTAGTCAAATTTGACCTAGATAGTGAGAGATAAAACATCCCTGTAGTGTATTTAATGCAAGTACCACAGTTAGGCTCATCAATGTTAGTTTACTGGGGCAGGAATAAGACGAGAAACACCAGCTCTGTTAATGCCCCTAGAAACACGTAAAACAGTCTTGTACTATTTGTTTTCTTCTGATATCTGTACTACACTGCAGATGTTAATGTCAAGCTCACTGAAATTGTTGTAGAATTTCTTCAACAGCAGACAGAGAAAGTAGACCTTTTAGATGCAGAATATTGTTTTACTCTCACAATGATTTCAGTACTAGAAATACTTCATAAGCTAAATGTGATAAATATTCATGTGCATTAAATATATTCATTTAGTAGAATTATTCATAGTAGGGGAAATTATGTAGTCAGTTTCTTTTGGAATCAGTGCTAGTTTTAAGTGAACAAAGATTGTATGACTTGGCTTGTGTATTTAGCAGGATAAATAGCCTGTGATCAGCACAATGACACTCTTTGGTGCTTTAGTGACTCTACTTCTTTTTCCCCTGCACATGAATTTGTTTCGTCCACAGAGGTCAGCTTACTCCTGTGCTTTTCTTATCAAGAAAGAAACATGGTTTTAAAGGTCTACACCTGTCTCCCAACTGCTCCATCAGGAGTAAGTTTGGGCCAAAAAAAATCACTGACCTCTTCTGAGAGCCTTATTGAGTTACAAAGGAGTTAGAAATTGCCTGTTACTCACATTGCTTTTGACTAGAACTGATAAAAGTCAGCATCAGTTTCAGCAGCAGCTTATTATGGTGGTTGGGCTTAACTAGGTGTATGTGAAGAAAATGTGTGGAAGCATAAAATAAGAAATATCTTACAGATGCATACAGTCTCTAATTACTTTTCCCTGAAACCCTATTCACAGAGTCAGAATAATCACTGTAAGCTTCTAGATACTAAATTACAAAAGGGTTTAATTCTTAGCTTCTTTCTTTTTTTGTGATCCAAAATTTCTTTTATGTTAAAAAAAATATAAAATCTAATGTAAAATCATTTCTTTGTGTGATAAGCATGTTGCAAGTAGTGCAGAGTCATCAAACATTATTTGTCAGGCCTTTAACTTTAGAAATTGAAAGAACTTCAGTACTCATTGATTTCTGAGCCAAGTAAAATTAGTTTTCAAATTCCCAAACACATACCATTGTGAGAGACAGGTAGCTAAGTACACGGTAGGTGATCTATATATTTGCCCACTGCTGCATATTACTGCTGTGGAACATACATTACTTTGGAGGCAGAACTATCTGAAAACTGTAGGAAATTTAAACTAGCTACTACATATTCAAGGAGAAAACTGGCAGATCACAACTATAAAATTAATGTTCCCAAAAGAGTTTTAAATGAGATGTTTTAGACTCTTTAGTAATCTGAAATTAATGTTCCCAAAAGTGTTTTAAATGAGATGTTTTAGACTCTTTTGTAATCTGGACAGTCTGCTGAAAATAATATGCAACAAATTTAATGCCCTCTGCATGCACAGTCAAAAATTCATTATTCTATTTTTAAAGACTGCTAAAGCAACTAATATTTTGGGATTTGTTTTCATATTCACAATTATGAAACATTCATTTTAAACAAAAAGTATCAACATGGAATTAGGGATTAGATATTTTTGCAGTTCCTTGTCTTTTGTTTAGTATATCTTCTAAAGAATAATAATATGACATTTTAAAAACACACACTGAGTTTTAGGTTTTTTTTTAGAATGACCCTCGACATTTTTCTTTTGAATGGTTGTGAGATTTCCTGGTGTTAACAGCAAGGAGCAAGCCAGGGAGAACTCCACAATGGCAAGCATTAACAACAGAATGAAAGAGTGCCAGAGGACCTGTCTTGGGGTCCAATCTGTTCAGAGAAGAGATAGCAAACTGCTATTGTCAATTTACATACCTTTGCTCTGCTGTGAGGCACAGGGGCAAAACTGTGTCTAGTGAGAGCTGTGTCATGTGCATATTTATCTCAATGTAATAAGTATAGGGACTTAAACAAAACAGAACATATAAAAATATGCACCCTAACAGCAATATCAATATGAAAAATACAAAAGACCTTTCCACAGAACATTTGATGAAAAATTTGCAGTGTAACCCACCCTTTTGAGGGAGATGCCAAGATTAAAGTCAGTCTAAATTCTAGTGCATAGATAGAAAGCTCACATGCTTTGTATATTCTTTTGTCGTTGTTTTGTTGAAGCAGCTGTGGAATTGCCTTGTATAAGTGATGACAGAATAAAGACAGGAAACTATTTGCCAACTCTATCAAAGAGCAAGATGGTCCCACGTATATTTTTGAAATAGAAAGTAATTGAACAGTGATGTTTTAAAGGGCCTGGAGTCTCAAAATTACACTCTGTACAAAGGGAAGAGACTTTCAGCCTCTTACACTTCTGCTGTTGCTGGTTTAAATCAGGAAAATGGAGGAATGAAGAAAAGCCTGATCAGAATATGCCTTTATCTGAGCCTGATGGTCACTTGTAATACTGCTGCACCAAAAGAAGATATTATGGATGATTTGGATGATCTTGTAAGATCAAATCTGAAAATTAAAAAACTTTTTAGCATAGAAATGTAGCAATTCCAAAAGACTCTTCTGTGAACTCCAAACTAGACTTTTGACTAGTTAAATGAAGAAGACACAATATTCCATCAAGTTATGCTTTTTGCATTTTAGCTTCTAATTGGTTTTAAATAATTGCTCTCAATAAAACCTCACAACCTTAAACTAGTGGTTGAATGTGTCTTAGGTTATTTTTTAAGTATTTTAATGAAAAAAAAATTGTATCTGGCATACAGAATGTGTATTTTTTTTTTTTTAAAAGAAAAAAAAACAGAAACAAAGTACTTGGTGAGACCTTGTGTTACAGTAAAGCACCAAACTGAAAAGCATGATCTAACCAACTATGATGTGTTTGGCTGCTGAATCCAGTACACTCCTCAGGAACTTCTGTGAATATATAGAAGGGATTTTTCCTGTGCTAACGCTTACAAAAAGATGCTTTTGCTATAGCTGGTTTCCTGTTTTTATTTTTTTTCTGGAATTAAATATTTGCTGGTTTTTTTACTTTGAAATGTACTCATGGAAAAGAGCAAAAAGAATTAAAAAAATATCCTTATGGTTGATTGGCCAGGCACTGGGCGACAACACTTTTTTAAGACCTTCTTTATCCAGAATGAAAATAGAGATCATAGAGTGATATTAAAAAGTCTGAAGAAAACTGAATGGCTTCTAATTACTAGCTGACCATCCAACCACTGAAAGAAATTGTAGAAACATGTAATATTTTTGTTATTTCTTGTGAAAGGTGGCAAGTTCACTGTGGTCATTGGATGATATACTTATCAGAACTGTTTTTATAGCGTTACTATAGTTCAAAAATCTTTGATTTGGGAAATAATACTTTTTTTTTTTTTTTCCTCCACACAGTTCACAGTCTATTGTAAGTTTTAACTATGTTTACAAAGCATTTCAGAAATAGTTTATGTACTTGATAAGAACACAGTCCAATATGTTTCTTTTCTATGCCTCTGAATTCCATTCTAGCTAGGATAGTGGACATTGTGAGGAGAATAAACTGTATCTCATTGTTAGAATACCATGTATTGAGAAACCACGTTAAAAACACTATCAGTTATATACTCACAAAGAGCATTTGATATCTGTTACATTATAAGAATGATGTCTGCAGCAGACCCAAGGTCAGGAATCAAGAGCCAGTTAAGCACATTATAACCTTTGAATAAATGAACGCTTTTAGCCTTTGAAGTCTGGATTTCTGCCTCCTGCTACAAACTTTCCTCCTTAGAATAATAGATGAACTTCTCAGGGGAACTGATCTGCTGAGGTTTGTCTTCATCTGACAGAAAATGATGTCAGCAGACAGGTTTAAATCCTTGCATGTGAGGTTACTGTGACTAATGAATCTTGTTAAACTAGGATAGCTTAATATAAAAATATATGAATTATTATGAATTTGTTCCTTTCATCTGTACTTTCTAATAAACAGCAACAGCAATCAGTGCAGGAATTCTATATAAAGCAGCTTAATTTGAAGTGGAAAAACACCAAGGCTTAGAACACAGTATGCAGGCTTCAAAGTGCTTCTTATCCAATGTTTCTTTACATCTCTCATTTGTTCTGTTTTTCTTTACCAATTCTGATCTTTAGTGCTTGCTTGGATTGTTTTACTACCTTTAGTTTGTATTTCTTTTTCCTTGGAAAATAATATGCGTATTTTACCAGATATTCTAGAGAAGCTGAGTTAACTCTAGGCAAATCAAATAGGGAAAAAAGAAGTCTGAAATGAATCTTGAAAATTGGCTTTCCATGTAGAGAAAAGAGCACTAGACAAATGAATGGTAACATACTCATTAAATACAGAAAGCCAAAGAAAACAATTTTTTTTCTTTTCCTCAATATCCTGATTTTTATTTATGATGCGTTAATATTTATTTTCTAATATAAAATTTCCATATCCAGACAGTATGAAGAGTTTGATCAGTAGTGTTAAGTGATGGTATAGTTACTTCATTAAACCATAATACTGCTCTTCTTACAAAATACAGAAATCTATAAGAATTTCTGCAGATGACAATTTACTTTTTCCTCTTACCTCAGACAGAGGTAGCCAATATCCATTTGCAAATTTCTTAAACCTAAATGTTAGAAGCCTCTTTTCAAGGCCTTGATTAGCTAATAGCAACTATGGCTCTAATTTTGCATGAAATGGGACGTGTCAGGTATCCAACGATCAAATTCACTTTTAAGTAATTATTGTATAAATTACTCAGTAAGAGTGGAAAGAAGAGTTATTCTGTATCGTTTTTAGAACCCGTTCCAGCAGCTTGTCTTTGGAGTTAAATAGAGCTGTCTTGATCATTTTTACATATAGACTTCCTTGAACACTAAAAAGAATTATAATCACCTGATTATAAATTCACTGTTAATATTGCCTTAGAGCTGAGAACATTTCACTCCAGTAGTTAATTTAGTCTGTGGTAAATTCTCACTGTTATTTAATGTCATTTATCACCTGCTGTTTTGTCTTACTGTGAACATCCTGCCTGCCCTGTACTGTCTACAGTACATGGACCTTCTGTGACTTTAATGTACTCAGAACAAAGGCTCCAAAGTGCTTCTATGGGGAGGATTTGGCAAGTTGCCGTAGATATATTCAAGCCATTTTGCTGCCTGTCATTCCATGCTTTACAAATTGAACTCTGAGGATAGGTAAAAAGGGTCTACGAGGCTTTTTTTTTTCTGGGAAGAATATGCTAATAAAGCACCATCAGCAGGAAGCAGGTTGTGTCTGAAAGAGTTTTGTCAACTCTGAATTAATTTTGTGTGTTAAGAAACACGAGGGTGCTTCTAGAGCCAGTCTGTGGTAATTAATCCTTCCTGTTTCTGGAAGAGAAGAACTGTAATAAATGCAGTCCAGATTTAACAGATGTGTGCACACAATGTCTGCTTTATGAGGAAAAAACCAAAATGATGGGTATGGAACAAAAAATGTTGATTTTAAAAAATTAAAACAGTATGGAAAGTACTAAGATTGGAATTCCCAGTGTTTATGCAAATGCTGTATTCCTTTAAATGTTAGCAGACAGTATGGTTTTGGAAACATCTGTCGGAGTGGCTGGATGCTGTGAAGAAACTGAAAAGGACAGATGTTACTAAAGCTTGTGAAAATAAGACCTACTGAAAAATAGAGAAATACGTGAGCTCTGAGCCACAATATGCTTAATCTAGGTGGTTGTGGAAGATGGCCTACCAAGATAGACAGTAATAATGAACTATTCCAAGAATCTTTGTCATCACTTCACCATATACTGTAAAAAACATTTTAAATTCTTACTGGAATACAACAGTATGATTTGGATATCTTCAATCTCTGTGGGATTGAGATCAGGACAGAGCAGGTGGAAAAAGTATGTTTCATGCTGTGCAGAGTTTTAGAAAGAATATGTAATATCTTACCAAAATATCTTAGTCATACTTTCCCATAAAATGTTAATTCAGTGAAGTGTGTGATTGTTCAGATTTTACTGAAGTCCATTGTAAGCCTCTTATTTATTTCAGTCATGAAAGATTGCCCATTAGATCCTACGGACAATAAAATCACATAGCTAACTCCTGAATTTCATTCATAGAACATACGCAAGAACTTTTCATTCAACCTAATTTTAGACTTTATTTTGCTTGAGGGACTATTTTGATTGAGATTTTAACAAAACAAACAAACAAACAAACAAACAAAAAAACATTAAATAAACCCACACAATTTTTTTCTTCATAATCTTTTGTCATATTCATAGCACATGTCCTTCCTTTAGATGTATTTTCACACTGAGCCATTTTAACAGCCGTACAACTGAATACATAACTTAATTCAATAATTTTAGAAGGAGTATATGATTTTGGGGCTTGTTACTGATTTCAGTCCTCATACAAGAAGTAGACTACCTAAGGACACTTCATTTAAAGTTTAACGCAATTACCACTTAATGGAGAGCTTAAAGGTTGCTTTAATTTTCTAGTTCAGCTATTACTGTAACTATAGACATATATACATCTTTGACAGTTTTTAACACTGTGTCTTTAAATATCAAGACTTCTGTTGAATTGGAGTAGACACAGCACTAACTGTATACTAACTGTATACTAATAATTATTTATTTCTATAAAAAGTCCCTTACAAAGACAAATGTGAGGCTAAACCTCACAAACAAGTGTGATCTCTAGATTCTAAGCAGAATTCAGTGTCATCTGCATAAAAGCTTCTAGATTTATGGGTTGAATTATAGAATCATAGAATAGTTAGGGCTGGAAAGGACCTTAAGATCATCTAGTACCAACCCCCCTGCCATGGGCAGGGACACCTCCCACTAAATCATATCAACCAAGGCTATGTCCAACCCAGCCTTGAGCACTGATGGCGAATGATACTCAGCTCTGATTTAGAATATACAATTTGTTTCTCTTTTCACAAACATTCATCTCATTAGTAACTTTATGGAATTTTATTTGCCAATGAAATCATTCCTTTATCGAATAATTGAATTGTTGCCCATGGCAAATGTTAGTAGCATATATAAACATTTAAATATAGACTGAACATGAGAGATAATCTGTATTTAAAACTTTCTGCAGAGGTATAAATTTGGGTATATGTGACTGCTTTATACCTCTCTCTAAAATGCAACTTTCTTGGACAGCACCAATAGGATTTTAGTTATGTAAATTTGCATGTTAAAATGATTTATTAGGAAAAAAGGGCAAATTATATGCTTGAAAAGATGGGAAAAGGAAAATTATTCAAAGTGCCAATTTTTGGGCTTCTTTTCTGCAATATTCTTGATTATTCTCTGGTAACACTTTTTTTTTTAATTTATTGACTATCAGCTCCCAGCCATAGATTCTCTGACATTTGCCAATGCTAGGTACCTAAAATAACCAAATTCAGTAGCCAAATTCTCACATGGTGTATATCCATTAAAGTTAGAAAGCCACTCTAGGTTTATTCCGTCTAAATCAGATTTGGAGTATTCTCAAATTTCAGCAAAATTATAGCATTTATCTTTTCCAGTTAAAGAGGATATATGGGAAGGGTTGTTATTCTTAAACAAATGTTCAAGGAAGAAGTTAAATCACAGATTCCTTCCCCTTACCCTTGCAAAGGATTTGGCCAACTGTCATGGTTTAAGCCGTAAATCATGCAGCCCACTCACTTACTACCCTCTCTTTCTTCCCCCTCCACTCCGGGGTGGGGGGGGGAGGAATAGGGAGAAGAATTGAAAGAATGTAACTCCCATGGGTTGAGATAAGAACAGTCTAATAACTAAGGCATAACACAAATCACTACTGCTACCACCAATAATAATAATGATCAGGGAAAAACAAGGGAAGAGGATACAACTGCTCAACCACTCGATGACTGAACTGTGAACTCAACTTTTCTGGGTTCCTGCCACCAGTTTTTACATCCTGGGCATGACGTACTGTGGTATGGAATATATCTTTGGTCAGTTTGGATCAGGTGTCCTGTTTCTGCTTCCTCCCAGCTACTCCTCCTCCCTGGACTCAGAAAGTCCTTGGTTAGCAAAAACATTCTAAGCCATAACTATAAACATCAGCGTTGTTCCCAGGCCGAAAGTCGAAAACACAGCATTGTGCCAGCTACTGAGAAGGAGAAAAATGACTGCTGATGCTGAACCCATGACACCAACTACTTTGCTTGGTCTATTGGGATTTTAATAGTGTGAAGCTCCAAGCAATTGCCATTCTGGCATTTACAACATCTCACATCTGCTCTTGCGTCATTGAATATTTAGTGAAGTTGTTCAAGCAGTTGTGTTTGTTTTGTTTTTCCTTTACAAATTTAGAAATTAGGACTTCAAAATCTGTGCATCCTGATTAAGAATAAATATTTATTTATTTTTCAACTAGCATTGACTGTTTTGAGAAAATTCTGTTCCATATTTTGAGTTTTCACTCCTTGTTCTTCCTGCAGTTCAAAATTGGTAAGAAAATACTGATTCCCTTCTTGATAAAGGCTTTCCATTTTAACTTAGAAATTAATTGGTTGCTTTAAAGGAAACTTGTTTATTTTCTGTTGGAAAATTATCTCTTAACTTGGTAGAGTCTCCCATTTCTGCCGAAGATTGTGCAAGTAGGTGCAATGACACAATTTGACTTCCTTTATCAACAGGTGTTTTGTCTTGCATTGGAAGATACTGCACTTCTCTATGCTTGGTCAATTATCTTCTCTTTGATAGATGACCAGGTTTTAAATTCTTATCCTTATATTTGTTTCAGTTAACTACAAAATATAAATAAGACCACTTTTATTCACCCAGAATTATTTTCCAAGAAGACCCCAGCAAGTAAGTTCCCACATGAAAGTCATCTGTTGCTACTGGCATTTTAAATTGAGCTTAGATAGGACAGTATTTTTTGCATTGACTAGTATTTTACAGGCTTGGAGTCAGTGCTGAAAAATCTATGCTAATTTTCTTGTTGAAAGCAGTGTCATTACTAATATACCACATGCTCATGTTGGGTTGTAGTGAATAGGGCTACATCTGGCTGTTGACCAATTATCAGTTTTGTTCCTCGGGACCAAATTCTAGGGCCAGTTCAGTTCAACATGTTTATCAACAATCTGGATGCAGGAGTTGAATGAACCATTAGCAAACTTGCTATTTCAAAACTCTTTAAGAACATTTCAGAAAAACAAAAATTGACTCAAATAAGGTATACAACATAACTGGGGTATGGGTAAAATGGAGATGTATTGGTTTTATTTGGGTAGTGTTTGTCTTATTTCGGTATTTGAGGTGAGTATGCTGCTTTTTTGGATTCATATGGACTTCTGTAACACAATCATATTGAAAAGCATACATAAAACATAGGGGTTCCTATACTTGTGTGTCTTTAAATATAAATATATGTAAATATAAATACTTATCTGGCAGGGGAGACACCATCATCAAGCATGTGATTTTCCCAGGGCAAGGCTCATCCCTTGCACTCTGGGTGTGCTGAGCCCTGCAACTTCCCCAAAAGCAGGAAACTTCACTGCATAATTTGTGGAAGTGTTTTTGGTTTTTTTTGGGGGGGGATTTTATTCTGTTTTTTTGCAGCACTCATGAGGTAATCGAATTCAAGATCCTCAGGACAGTGAGAAGGGCGTGCAGCAAGCTCACTGCCCTGGACTTCAAGAGACCAGATTTGGCCTCTCCAGGAACCTGGTCAGTAAGGTTCCATGGGATATAGCCCTAGAGGGCAGAGGGGCCCAAGGCTGTTTTTTGATATTCAAGGATCACCTGCTACAAGCTCAGCAGTGATGCATCCAAACTAGAAGGAAGTGCAGCAGGAGGGGCAGGAGACCTTGTTGGATGGATAAGGAGCTGCTGAGGAAACTTTGAGGGAAAAAAAGAGTCTTATAAAAGGTGGAAGCAAGGTCAGGCTGCTGGGAAGAATATAGGGATGTTGTCTGGGAAGCTAGGGACCAGGTAAGGAAAGCTAAGGCCCACTTAGAATTGAACTTGGCTGGAGATGTTAAGGATAACAGGAAGGGATTCTGTAGGTACACTGCAAATGAAAGACAGGCTAGGGACAATGTGGGCCCTCTCCAGAAGCTATCGGGAGAACTGGCTACCCTGGATTTGGAGAGGGCTGAGGTTTTTAATGACTTCTTTGCCTCAATCTTCACCATCAAATGCTCTGACCACATCACCCAATTCTTGGAAGGCAGATGCAGGGACTGTGAGAATGATGACCTTGTCCCACTGTAGGAGAGGATTTGCTTTGAGACCATCTTAAGAACTTGAATATACACAAGTCCATGGGACCTGATGAAATCCTTCCACGGGTGCTGAGGGAGCTGGCACATGAAGTTGATAAGCCACTGTCCTTCATATTTGAAAAATCTTGGCAGTCAGATGAAGGTCCCAAATGACTGGAAAAAGGGTCACCTCTGTGCCTAGAAAAATCTTGGAGCAGATTCTCCTGGAAGGCATGCTAAGGCACATGAAAAACAACAAGGTGTTTGTGGCAGCCAGCAGGGCTTCACTTAGGGAAAATCCTGCCTGACCAATTTGGTGGCCTTCTATGATGGGGATACAGAACTGATGAAAGGAATAAAGACCTATCTGGACTTGTACAAAGCATTAGACACTGTATCACATGACATCCTTGTCTCTAAGTTGGAGAGACATCAATTTGATAGGTGGACCACTCAGTGGATAAAGAATTGGCTG
>JASSUY010002756.1:31079-46302 GCA_032466535.1 Forpus xanthops | reverse complement strand
CTCAGAAAGTCCTCTGCCAGCCTAAACATTCTAAGCCATAACTATAAACACTGGTGTTATCAGCACTGCTCCCAAGCAGAAAATCCAAAACACGGTGCTGCACCAGTTACCACTTAAAGAAAAATGACTGCTGCTCCTGAACCCATGACAACCTGATTGTCATATTCCATAATACCAACCACTATAGTGAAGATCTGAAAATCCCCAGAACTCAAATTAGTCTTAAGATCTTTCTAGAAGACAAGTTCAAAATATGTTATCCGAGATTGAATGAACTGTTAACATTTCCTGCAAATAATTCAGGAATGTGGCATGCTCAGGTGATTTGGTCCTCTTCAATACTCTATTTTTGTTCAGAGCACTTTCTCTTTCAGGGAAAGTTGTCAGTTTCTAAAAAAATATATATATCTAACAATCCAAGGATTAATGAGACTAGGAGAATTTAGCAAAATAACTCCTATAAAGGAAGTATATTCAACATATTCCACACATACTTACAGCTATAACTGAAAAATATAGACATTTGAGTAAGTTGCCTTAATAGAAAACCATGTACAGTCTACATTTGGGATGCAGTTGTTAGAGCAAAATTTGATCTACATTTCCAGCCTGAAGAAGCTACTTGTCTTCCTAGCGAAGTGAAAAGAGCCTAAAGGGATATATTAACCAAGAAACTAACCCTTATCTGTTTATTACTTTGCATATACTTCAGAGGAATAGTCTGAATGGAAAACCAAATGAAACAAAATGAATTGATAAAATCTCCACCCCCCCCCCCAAAAAAAAAAAAAAAAAAAAAAAAAGAGAAGACCTCTTGAAGGGCTGAACTTTAAATATCTTTACTGATTAATTTGGGTTTTTTCTGTTTAAAGACTGTCATTCAGTCATTTGCTGGCTTGGTTTCTGCATTGCAGTACTGAAAAGCTCCTGCACTGCTGATGCCTTAAAATAGGTCCGTGAGGCTCATTATCATCACTCCCAAGTAATTATGTAAAATATTTCACGAATAAAAGAATGGCTTTTTGAGTCAAAGCCTTTAAGAAAATCAGTGTATACTAGAAAAGCAGAAGTGAAAGCAGTATCTAAGTAAAAGAAAGCTTTATTTACCATCTTCACAGATGAAAGTTGACATATCTAGTATAAACCTAGCTCTAACAAAGTCTGCTTTGTTAGCTTTGGAGAACTTGCTTCATTACTATGTAATATTAATTCTGCAGTTTACCACTTGTACTGTCTGTGTTGAGAATCTTTTCCCTTTATTCACCTGTCACAGTGACCAATATGTGAACCACCACAATCCTGATAACCCAATAGCATCCAAACACTGTAGTTTAGGCTTAGAGTATTAATACTGGAGGATGTAACAATCTTCTCCGCTTGGGTGAAAATTTTTCTTGGCAACTGTCAGGCTAAAACTAAAAGAACTGATTTTTAACACATTCTTTCTTTTTAGCGAGCTGACTTTTTAATCTTCCTGCTCCCCATATCTCACAGCCATTTTTCTGTAAATGAATTCAACTTTGATAATCTTGCATGCCATAAGGCTTACTTAGGTTTAATTTACTATAAGCAATTAAGTCCAAATATGTTGGAATTTGATCAAGTATGCACCCACTTTTGGATTTCAAATAATGAGGCTGACAGCACTGAATATTCTGTTCTGGATTCTCTCCATTATATATTCAGAATGCAAGTAAGCAGACTCAAAGAGACTTACTGTTGAGTCACAATACCCTTGCTACTGGTATTTTTCAGCCTGTGTATTGCAAAACCTGAGATTCCTTCAGGGTGACTCATTCCTTAAAACATGATTATTAGAATGGCTTGATTTAGACTAAAGGTCTATCATGATTCCAAAAGTTGACTAAGGCAGACTCATGCAGAGCATAAACAGAAGGCAAATACATAGGGTACCTATCCCTAACATAGACTCATAGAATAGTTAGGGTTGGAAAGGACCTTAAGATCATCTAGTTCCAACCCCAATGCCATGGGATGGGACACCTCACACTAAACCATGCCATCCAAGGCTCTGTCCAGCCTAGCCTTGAACACCACCAGCAATGGTGGAGCATTCACAACTTCCCTGGGCAACCCATTCCAGTGCCTCACCACACTCACAGTAAAAAATTTCTTCCTCAGATCCAATCTAAGCTTCCCATCTTTAAGACTGAACCCGTTACCCCTTGTCCTCTCATTACAGTCCCTCATGAAGAGTCCCTCCTTAGCATCCCTATAGGCCCCCTTCCAATACTGGAAGGCTGCTATGATGTCTCCACGCAGCCTTCTCTTCTCCATGCTGAACAGCCCCAACTCTATCATCCTATCTTCATAGGGGAGGTGCCCCAGTCCCCTGATCATCCTCGTGGCCCTCCTCTGGACTTGTTCCAGCAGTTCCATGGCCTTTTCACATTGAAGATACTAGAACTGCACACAATACTCCAGGTGTGGTCTCACGAGAGCAGAGCAGAGGGGCAGGATCACCTCCCTCATTCTGCTGGTCACACTCCTTTTGATGAAGCCCAGGATATGGTTGGTTTTCTGGGCTGCAAGTGCACACTTCTGGCTCATATTCATTTTCTCATTGACCAACACCATCAAGTCCTTCTCCTCAAGGCTGCTCTGAATCTCATCTCCATCCAACCTGTAGCTGTGCCTGGGATTTCTCCAACCCAAGTGTCAGACCTTGCACTTGTCATGGTTAAACTTCATCAGGTTGGCATCAGCCCACCTCACAAGCATTTTAAGGTCCCTCTGGATGACATTCTTTGCTTAACAGCATAGGACTTTAAAAAATTGAGGTGGTTTCTATGCACTTAGTAATTCAAATTGATTTCTCTTCCAGCAAATTATTCTACCTGCTTTAGAGCACATTAAAACTATTGGAATCTCTATTCTTTTTTTTTTTTTTTTTAAATCTGGACTACGTTTTATCCGTATGTCAGGTCCTTTGAGGCAGAAACAGTTAAAATTATCATTTAAAATAAACAATTTCATACTTTTTCAACTCTGCGTTTATTGCCAATTTGGATACATTGCACCATAGATACAAATGAAATACTTATTGGAGATTTGGATAAATTGCGCCATAGACATGAATGAAGATAAACATACTTAAATTAGAAAGATGATCATAACTTTGCAGTTATAGCCAGACCAACTTCAGCATATGCTGTAAAATACAACCGTGAGTACATAGG
Source organism: Forpus xanthops (assembly GCA_032466535.1). Classification (NCBI taxonomy): domain Eukaryota; kingdom Metazoa; phylum Chordata; class Aves; order Psittaciformes; family Psittacidae; genus Forpus; species Forpus xanthops. The sequence goes on along the minus strand of JASSUY010002756.1, from coordinate 43,102 downwards.
ATCATGAGATTACTCAGGTGGGCAAGGACCTCGGGAGGATTACTGACCAACTACCTTCTCTAAGTGGGGTCAGCTACAGGGTTAGATGAGATTGCTCAAGGTTTCATCCCCACTCTAAAGGTGGGGATGCCATGACCTCTCTGGGCAACTTCACCCACTGCTTGGTTTTCCTTCAGGGCGAGAAGTTTTAACTTTTCCCATTATTTTTAAAGTGCAAACCCCCCCTTTTTCAGTTTATGTGCATCATTTTGTGATCTTTAGTTGGCGTCTGGCCCTGAAACTATATTGTATGGTTTTGACTTGAAGCATAACACTTTTTCACTATCAATATAATAAGGGTTTGTTTGCTACAAAGTGGATAATTTCAAAAGACCAATAGTAATTCTACATTTATGAATATTTAATTTCTCTAAAACACTTAATAAGTTTATTAATTTTTCATCCTAAAGAGTTTTTTTTTTAAAACAGTAAATCTATTTCTTACTCTGGTTTTCAAACCCATTTACAGGCACTTTTAAAGCTACAGTCATGGAAACAAAAAGGTTTATTTCATCTTAACTAGAACCTGTCACCAAAATAGCATAGTCATCTCCTCCGGAAATATTTTGCTTTAACTTTCCTTCCTTACAATAAGAAAAAAGGTTGGGTTAAATGGAGCTTTGAGCAACCTGGTCAAGTAGAAGGCATCCCACGACCTTCAAGATCCCTTCCAACCCAAACCATTCTATAATTTTATGATATGAAGCTAGAAAGACTAATTGCTTTTTCGTTGTGAAATATAAGATGCTTGGGCTTCATGGTTATTTGCATACTGTGCAGACGCCAGCAAGGCCAGCTCCAGACACACACAAAGGTAACACTCAAATCGATCAGCAGGCTATGATGTATACCAAAATATAGGGCTGCAGTGTACTCAAGCTCAGGCTAACTTTTTGCTTTCTAGAGCTGAGGTAAGAGCTCGTGATATCCCACAGAAATAGCCGCTGTCTCTCTTCCTCAGCTGACCCACCAAAAGAAAGGAATAAGCCTCTTCAGGACCCTTCTCTCTCCCACAGCTCTATTCCTCCCCCTTTCTGTATCACTCCTCCTCTTTAGCCTGTGTGGGAAGAAGGCCCAGCTCTGATAAGGCCCTGGGTCCTCAATCCTGGGGAAGTATGGTTGAGTCTTGCAAGATTCAGTTTTGCTTGCAAAGCTGGCAGCAGTGAGCCAGCCCTGTATGTAGGTCATGGATCTTCCTTCTGTATATTTATGGTCCTGACCCTAAGGTAACCTGAAGAAATTGTCTGGATATGTAGAGAACTGATGTTTCTCTTAAGTAAGGAGAGCAGATATAGAATACCAAATTGTCAGTGCAGGGTCCTAAACAAATCTAAAGCAGAAACTAAGGTGGCATTACTTATTTCTTTAAGAACAGCAGTCAAAATCAATTTCAGTCTGAATTTAAAGACACAAACTCTCATATTTTAGTAGTGCCTATTTAAGGATCATTGCTCACCTTCTTTTAGATCTTAATATTTCCCTTTATTTCTTATCTACATCTTGTTTTAGTATGACAGTTGCTCTAAATAACAAAGTTTTGCACTGGGAGGTCTTCAAGTATTGGAGAATATACCACTTATTGATGGTTGCTGAATAGTTAGAAAGCAAGCACATGCAGTTTAATAGGAAGAAATGCATGTATAACTATACACACATGTACATTATACACAAAATTAACATAGTAGTAGAAAAAAACTGAGGAAGAGATGCCAGTTTGCCATCCCTTGATGTCTTCAATGCAAAATAAAATACTTCCTGGGGTGGAATATTTTTTAAAAACTGGGATAATCAATCTGGAGAAGCAGAAATTAGGCAAAATCTAAGAGCTTCCAGTATTTGACATTCATCGGACTCCTTTTCTTCTTGGAACCAGAGAATCATAGAATAGTTAGGGTTGGAAAGGACCTTAAGATCATGTAGTTCCAACCCCCCATTCCACGGCCAGGGACTCCTCCACACTAAACCATGACACCCAAGGACCTGTACAACCTGGCCTTGAACACCACCAGGGATGGAGCATTCACAACTTCCTTGGGAAACCCATTCCAGTGCCTCACCACCCTAACAGTAAAGAATTTCTCCCTTAGGATGTCATGTGGGACAGTTTTGAACACTTTGCACAAGTCCAGGTAGATGACATCAACTGTTCTACCCCTTTCCATTAGTTCTGTAGCCTGTCATGGGTTCAGCAGCAGCAGTCATTTTTCTTTAAGCAGTAGCTGGTGAGCACTGTGTTTTGGATTTTCGGTTTGGGAACAGTGCTGATAACACCAGTGTTTATAGTTATGGCTTAGAATGTTTAGGCTGGCCAAGGACTTTCTGAGTTTCGTGCTCTGCCAGGGAGGAGGGGAGCCGGGAGAAGCTGGGCAGAAGCAGAGACAGGGCACCTGACCCAAAGTGACCAAAGAGGTATTCCATACCATAGCACGTCATGTCCGGGATGTGGAGATGGGGGAGAGAGACTCGAAAAGATGGTGGTGCAGGGGGGGGTGTGCACGGCGTGGCCAGGATTTGGTATGAGGTGATGGGGTGCACTGTGTAGTAGAGCTTGGTATCAGGTGACGGGGGAGGGGGGCACTGTGTGGCGTAGCTAGATATTAGGTGAAGATCTGTTGTATTCTTTTTCCTTGTATTTCTCTTGTATTATTATTGGTGGTAGCAGTGGTGATTTATGATATACCTTAGTTACTGAACGGTCCTTATCTCAACCCATAGGAGTTGCATTCTTTCGGTTCCTCTTCCCCCCTCCCCCCCCACCCCGTGAAGTGGGGGGGAAAGAAGGTTGGGAGGAGTGAGTGGGCAGGCAGATTGATTTACGCCTGAAACCATGACAAGCCCTATCATAGAAGGCCACCAAATTGCTCAGGAAGGATTTTCGCCTAGTGAAGCCATGCTGGCTGTCACCAAGCACCTTGTTGTTTTTCATGTGCCTCAGCATGCCTTCCAGGAGAATCTACTGCAAGATTTTGCCAGGCACAGAGGTGAGACTCACTGGTCTGTAATTTCCCAGGTCATCCATTTTCCCCTTCGTGATAATGGGGGTTATATTTCCCTTTTTCCAGTCATCGGGAACTTCTCCTGACAGCCAAGATTTTTCAGATATGATGGACAGTGACTTAGCAACTTCATCTGCCAGCTCCTTCAGGACCTACAGATGGATTTCACCAGGACTTTTTGTTTTCAGATATCTTCTAGATTTTCTATTTGATATCTCCAAAACTATATTACTTGTCTGTGCAAAGCATTTTAGGAAGGAAAAAGGGAGCTGTATAAAATAATAACATAGCAACTTTTTTCCTTTTCTTTTTCGCCTTCTGTATTTCTTTCTGTCTGTCCCTAACAGAGATCCAAATAACACTGACTTTTTGTTTTTTCCTTTAGACTTTCATCAAACTACAGTGAGATTTTTTTCAACTTAAACCTGGAATTACTGAAACTGACCTTTGATATCTTTTCAGTCAGTTTTATAGTACTGAAAATCCATACAGAAGTCTGTAGGTCTGTGCTTATTTCCCAAGTGCTTCTCCTGAAAGTCTTAATTATGTTATTTTCCTATTCCAATGTAGTATTTTAAGCTTTCGTAATATTAAAAAATGTTAAGGGGCTATTTTCAGATGTCACTATGATCTTTAAAAATACCTAATCTAGCTATTTAGAAGCTTTATAACTCATAGGCCTATTTTAAATGGAGCGTGGGAGGATAATCAAAGAAACTCATTTTGTACTAAGTAAAAAGAGAAGTGCACTAGTTCTACATTAGTAAGCACACTTCTTATAGAAAGTTGTCCTTCAGTACAATTATAGCACTAAATTCTGTGGTACCGCAATATCACTTAAGTGTACTTCAGAGTGGCTTTGTTTGAGGTTAGTCATCCATTTTAAAATTCTTTCCCATCAGGATTTTTTTCTTTTGAGTTATCTTCATTATCCACACACAAGTTTCCATCTGCAACCTTATTTTTTTTATTGTGTGAAATATATGGCAGGTCTTAGCATCTTTTCTTGCGTGGATGTGGTAAAAGGTACCCAAACACTTAGACAATATACGTTGCTTGGACACAAACATATGTATGTTGTACTCATGGGACCTACATAGCTGCATGCCACTCACAGACACACACACAGGTGTTGCGTGTAAAAAATGCTTGTCTCACAGACTTATAATCGGATAAGAACTGGAATTTTATTTATTTGTTAAAAGTATAATTAACTGGTGGTTATTGAACCATGCATTCAGGATCAGTTTCGGTGGTAAAACAGGTGAATCTCAACGCAAGACATGGACAAACAGCTGCAGATTTTGGAATACCTCTTGTAATTAAGCTCTCAGAATTTTAATCACACACATGCATTGTGTGTGAAACCCTTCAGGCCACATGGGTTTCAGGCATATGTACCCCTCTGGGCAGTCCCTACCTGCAGCCCCCTCCTACAGAAGATGTGAGAGCTACAGTGCCCAGGATGCTCCCTGCAGCACCCAAGCACATGCAACTGAGAAACTCCCCTTCAGGTAGCATGTTGGAGTCCCTCCTGGTCCTCCAGTGGTTCTTCATTCACTGTGCACCTCCTTCCTGTGCCTTCCCAAGGAAAGATTCTGAACCCAACCTGGACAAGGTGGTGTTATGAATTTTTATGCTGATACCCAGCTCTTACTGGATGTTTTCACTTCCAATTACATTACTAAAGTCCAATTAAGAACCACAGTAGAATGTTATCACTGAGTATGAAATCTATGTATCCTGTGCAGATTCACAATGTGTTTTTGCTTTGACCTTCACTGGCAAATGCTCTGACCACACCAACCAGGTCTTGGAAGGTAGATGCAGGCACTGTTAGTATGAAGACTCTAAGCTCACTGTAGGAGAGGATCTGGATCAAGACCATCTCAAGAACCTGAATGTATGCAAGTCCATGGAACCTGATGAAATCCATCTGTGGGTCCTGAAGGAGCTGGCAAATGATGATGCTAAGCACTGTCCATCATATTTGGATGATCAGGGGGCTGGAGCACCTCCTGTATGAAGATAGGATGAGAAAGTTGGGGCTGTTCAGCCTGGAGAAGAGAAGGCTGCGGGGAGACCCCATAGTAGCCTTCCAGCATCTGAAGGGGGGCTACAGGGATGCTGGGGATGGAGAATTCATTAGGGACTCTGTTGACAGAACAAGGCGTAATGGGTTCAAACTTAAAGATGGGAAGCTTAGATTGGATCTAAGGAAGAAATTTTTTACTGTGAGGGTGTTGAGGCACTGGAATGGATTGCCCAGGGAGGTTGCGAATGCTCCATCCCTGGGGGTGTTCAAGACCAGGTTGGACAGAGCCTTGGGTGGCATGGTTTAGTGTGAGGTGTCCCATCCCATGGCATGGGGGTTGGAACTAGATGATCTTAAGGTCCTTTCCAACCCTAACTATTCTATGATTCTGTGATTCTGATTCTATGATTCTATTATCCTTTTTCCCAAGCAATTTGAAACAGGAAAAGATTCTCCCTCATCAGTCTTCAGTCCATTAGTTTATTCCAACATATGCTTCACTTCAAAATAAAAAAAGAACCCTTCAATTTTCTTGGTCTACATTAGCCCGCTGTTTAATTTAGAACTCTGACTCCTAAAAAATTAATCTAAGCACTTAAAAATTAAGCAGATTGTTAAGGGCTCTCTTGGTTAAACATGTAATCACTTGCTTGGTGCTGCAGTAGCAGTATGCAAGAGCTACCTCGTGCTTTCTGGAGATTATAAGGTTTATCTCACACTGTAGCTAATGTTCAAATGAGGGTTATGTTCCTATTCCACCAAGATTAATCAAGGTCTGTGTTTTTGCTAGGCAGGTTTAAGGCTCACTTGTTGCATTTAGCCCAAATACTGACTGTAACACTGATGACTATCCCATATCTGAAGGACATAATTAATGGTTTGGAAATTTTCTCTAGACATCAGTAATTGCTGAAGTGCCTGAGTAGAAGACATGTGTTCCTATTTCCCTGAACAGAAAATGTCAAGAAAAGGAGTTCTGGTGCCTAGAAAGAAAGGAGGGATACAACTTTTCAGTAGCACACCATAGAAAATGTGCTCTAAAAAAAAAATAAAATCAAGATTCATCAAATTTTTTTCTAGTACTTTAGTCCTAAATACTCTGATATGCAGCATATTTAATTGTGCAATGAAAGATATTACTGTTTTAAAAACAAAGAAAAATATTACTTTTTTCTCCCCTAAGCCAAGAAGATGGAGCTTTAAAAATGCTGTTGGAGCAAAGAAAATTACCCTGTGACAAATCTGACTAGATTTTTGTATCATGAGTAGTACTACAAATTATGTAGTATTACAAATTACTGTGATTATTATATAAATGAATTCCATCCTGCATTTGTTTTAGACTGTTTTTAAACCTCATACATATGTTAATTATTTAGATCTGAAATTTCTAAGGGAACATAGGGAAGTGAAAGGAACAGGATCCTGGAATTTTCCTATTTTACTATCTGCTAGAAAGTAATAGCAAACATAGATACATGAGCTGAACAGTTATTTAAATCTGAAAGTAAAGATTGAATTAATCTTTATTCTGTCTCTACAATCTACAGGCTACTTTAAATTTAAAATGAGTGCATTACCACTACCTTACAAATGTTATTCATTCATTATTTTACATACTTTTTTTTTTTCAGTAGAGAACCATACCAATAGAGACTATTTGAAGTGGAGAAATGCATCATAAAAACAAGCTTCCTTCTTTATAGATTTTAAATGTGACATTCCTTCAAAATGAAGAAATTCCTTAATTTTCAGTTTCTGCTTAATGTATAACCAATAAGAAGAATCTACAATTGCTGAAATCATATTTCATGCCTGAAATATAGATGCTGATAAGATATATTTCAAGCTGAATTGTAATTGCTCATTACAGGGTATATTAAACTACAATGGTGTTACTTTAAATTGTAGAGATAGTAGCTCTGCCTGTGGAAAAGACAATGTTTTTTTAAAAAAGAAAACATGTTAAAATCTTTTTTTATTTTGTTTCTATGCATTTATCAATAAATAAAATCAAATTCTTGAATGCATCCTTGTCATGAAACATTAATTTATATGAGTAACCACAAAAGAAAAATTCTCAAGTCCTTGAAACAGTGAAATCCGTGGTGAAATCAGAATGCTTCATTTCAAGTGCTTGCAAGTGCTGGGAGGAGTTCAGATTCATGTAATTGAATTTTGCCCACTTTTGGTAAAAAGTCAAAGTCAAGGGTCTCTTCAACACTGAAATCAAATTCCAGAGGGTTCAGCTATTCCAAATATAAAATCTACTCTAGGGTCTAGAGGATACAACCACCTAATCAACAAGTGTAGCAAAGCATAAATAAGAAGTTTGAACAAAGATTCAAAACTCATCAATGGGGCTTTAAATCTAAGAGACTGTGTACTAAAGTAAGGGTTGAGGGGGTTTTATGGTGGTTTGTTTGTTTATTTGCTTGTTTTGAAGTTGAACAAACCAATTTCCACAGGTGCTTCCTTATAAGGTATTATATGCATATGTTGTTATTAGTCTCTATAGCTGACTTTGAGAATTAGTTTATCTCATTTACATGGAATTCTCTACTCATGGAAATATTCTGACTGATTGCAAGGGCTAAGATAACCACAAAGGGGTATGTAAACATTATTATATCTGATTCATTCAAGCTTGTTCTCTGCATTCTTTTCTTTCTCTTGTTTTGCAGTGTGGGCATATTTATTATGTTAGACATATTCTGTTGCACAGCAAACAGCTATGTGTGCTGTGTAACAGTCATTGATTCCATCTGTTTTTTTGAAATCACGGATAGTCCAAATGCTAGTTAAAATCTGTTTGTTATCTCCAAATAGTTTTTATGATGACACAAGAATGGCTTTTCTTTGTTAAATAGCTCAAATGATGTCATGGAATGTATAAACCAGGTACATGTATATTTATAAATACAAATGAAATAACAACAGTAAAAGAAATCAGATTTTTATTATAGCATTGGTACATCACCTATATCCATGTGGATGAATGCACTATAGACAACAGCAAGTAAGGAAGACAGATATAATGAACAAAAATAGTTATGCAAAAGACTGTGAGATAATACATCACTTTGGTGCATGCTTTTATATAAAAACCCGCAAACAATCAAACACACCTATAAGTAACTTTGTGGGCTACTGTGATTTAAATTTGTGTGAGAATAATTCCATTAGTTTAATGACTGACAGATATTTCTACCCGCAAAATTCAGACGAGATTGGTTGGCATAAGAATAATCACCACTGTATGCAAAAGAGAATGCTTTGCACGCACTGAAGGAATTGTTAAGGCTGCATTTGAAAAACCTGTCCTGGAGTTTCTGTGCAGAAGAGCAGATAATTTCATATTTACCTACAGTTCCAGGCCTCTCAAAGATGGACCTGCTGCTGCCCAAAGCTGAGTTAATCAGCAATATTGGCAGCATCTCTGAGATAACATATTTGAGAAAGGGTAAAAATTTCTGTGCCGCAGCTGGGAGGAGTAAGAATATGTGAGAGCAGCAGCCCTGCACACACCCAGGTCTGTGTAGCAAGAGAGGAGGAGGTGCTCCAGGTGCTGGAGCATAGATTCCCCTGAAGCCCATGATGCAGATCAAGGTTTGGTGGGTACCTGGCAGCCAGCCAAGGTCAACCCACCATTTCATTTTATGTGATCCAGTTATTGCTGTTGATGATGTTCTCATTCTTTTATTCTACAGTCACGTACAAGATAAGTGGGTCCCATCCATTTTAACAAGGCTGCTTGGAAGATGGGATCTGACTGGTGAGAGGATTAAAAAGCAAACCACGTTTGATGCTACAGCTATAGTTATAATCCTTGCCTGAACATGTGTAAAAGAAATGGTCAAGACAAGATCTCCTGTCTGTCACTAACTAAGCTGCCAGCAGAAAAATTTTTGGTTGAGCTCCTACAAATTGCCTTTCCAGGCATGACCTGACCTCTTCAAGGAAGGGTCCCAGCTAGCCTCTGGTGCCTCAAGGATGCATGGGACACCTGAATAGAAGCCAAAGTAGGATGTCCATGACTATCCATACCTATCCATTCTTCAGGTATGTTGCCTTAACCTGTTCTCCAGGTTCCTCTAATGCCAGTGGCAAGAGTAATTTTGTGTCAGTCAGCTCAGAACAAGGTAAGTTTATACTCAGAGTTTCTCACCTCTGTTGGAAATGCAGCGGAGACCAGTTCTTTGGCCTTGTGGAATGAACCAAAGAAAAAGAGATTAGACATTCAGTAAAAATTTTAAAGTGTAATAAAATAGTCAATGTATAAAGACTCAGCAATTAATTGCAAGATCTATCCCATTAGTCTTCTAATCTTCAGATGGGTATTTGACTATTTACAGTAATTTCAGTTGTCCTAATGTCAAGGTCAGTGCACTTGTCTTCTAGCTTCTTCTCTTGCCATGTATATATTTTGTGGTCAGGAAGGATATGTGGAGTGCAGTACAAGACCACTGCACTCTCTGGGGATAGATTTTTTTATTTAGGCTCATCACTAAATGCCAGTAGCATCTTTTTCATTTTTTTTTTTTATTGCAGATATTTCTACATTTCCTCCATCAAAATCTTGTCTGAAAGGCTTCCAGTCTGGAGTAAACGCCTAAGCCATAGTGGGGTAGGAAAGAGAAATTACACTGACAAAGGAAGGAAGATTGAAAATAGCTGTTTCTGTTGCTGGCTCACTGGCCAGCAAATACTCTAAAATCAAAACCAGGGTGTTAACAGATTATTTCCTTGCTGTTTCTTTTATCTTGTACAGCATTAAACAAAAGCTTAGAAGCAGTAACATGTGTAACATAAAATATGTGAGAGGATAAAATGCAAACAGTGAGAACAAACTGTAAGATACTTCTAACAGTTGAAAGAGTTTCCCCACTGAAGCTGAGCAGGAAATATCTGTCAAATTACAGTAGTTTGTTTCTTCTCTACTGATTATGTTGATAAAGTATGGTGGCAATTTTTTCCTGTCAAGAAACTAAAAAGCAAGACTAAGGAATGAGCTTTCTGAAGAGGTCAGGTTATATATAATTACCACATGCATAAGGGTAAAAAACAAGCAAACAGACCATGATGACCAAATGGTCCTTAAAATAGATCCGGACAAGTGATGACCTTGCCCTGACAAAGACTGTACCACTATGTTATTCTACCCGAGACAGATCATCTAATTTCAGAGCCAAGAAAAGGTATTCCTAGCTTTTCTCGGAATGTCTCAAATCACCTCTATTCTTTTTCCTTGTTCACTGCTGTAGCTTTTCCACTAGAGCTGCTCAGAAGTGTTCTTGAGGAACTAACAGGGAGGGAAACTCTTTACTTCCACAAAAAGGTGAAAAACTCTAGCGTAATGCAACCAGAAGCTGAAGGAGAGAAAGGTTTTTACAAGGGATTTACACATCAATGCTCTAGCTAAATGCTGCTCTGCTTGACCTGCCAGGGTAAAGGAAAGTAAAACATAACAGCTCATGTTCAGAGCCCAGAACATGGGCTCTGAACATCAGCTCTTCAGAGCCTGGAACAAATAAAAGTATCACAGACTGAGAGGGGTGAATAACAATGACCCAAGAGAAAACTTGTACAAATGAATGTCTAAGATTAAAACTTTTTCCAACTAAGTATCACTGACCTTTGTCTTAAGTACCTTGCGCAAATTAATTCCAAAGCTCTTTCCCACAAAATTGGGAAATCAAAACAGATAAGCAACCTAATGCAATTGCTAGCAGGAAGTCAATTTGATGGGCTTTTCTGGGATTGCTCCTGCACTTCTAAAAAAGAATGAATCTTTAAGAAAATGGAGAAGAGCTGAATTCACTCCTCCCTCATGCTATAATTTGACTTAGAATCGCACATAGTTGAACAGAGCAGTGAATCTAGTTCATTAGTTTTATACGTTGGGCTTCTGAAGCTTGTGATCTGAACTGCATGACGTGAGATCAAGGATTTTGTAGATAAAAAACCCTTTAAATTATAAGTGGGAATGCATAAGAGGTAGACAAAGCAAGCCTTCTTCACTTGTGGAGTCTTTAGCCTTAGAGACTTCTTTAAAACCCCCCAGTCTCAACTGACACGGTAGTTAGTTGCATACTTAAGTATTTTCTTGAACTGAAGCCTGAGAACATAGGCAAATGGTTGTAAAAAAATCCATTGCCTTTTGCTAGGTTTAGAATAGGTGCTTTTGTAAGTGTATAATGAATGATTATAAAACCTCTTATCTAATAGCATTTTGTTCTCATCTTTTTGGGTGCAATTGGCTGTCCAAGGTCAACCATCTGCCTGTTCTTTCTCAAAGGCTGGTTCTTAGAGTACCAATGGTATAACTGAACCAGCCCAATCCAAGATTTAAGCAAATTTTGTTTCTGTTAATCATAGAATCATAGAATAATTAGGGTTGGAAAGGATCTTAAGATCATCTAATTCCAACCCCCCTGCCATGGGCAGGGACACCTCACAATAAACAATGCCACCCAAGGCTATGACCAACCTAGCCTTGAACACCGCCAGCAATGGAGCATTCACAGCTTCCCTGGGCAACCCGTTCCAGTGCCTCACCACCCTTACACTAAAGAATTTCTTCCTCAGATCCAATCTAAGCTTCCCCTGTTTAAGTTTGAACCCGTTAGTCCTTGTCTTCTCACTACAGTCCCTCATGAAGAGTCCCTCCTCAGCATCCCTATAGGCCCCCTTCAGATATTGTAAGGCTGCTAGGAGGTCTCCATGCTGAACAGCCCCAACTTTCTCATCCTATCTTCATAGGGGAGATGCCCCAGTCCCCTGATCATCCTCGTGGCCCTCCTCTGGACTTGTTCCAGCAGTTCCATGGCCTTTTTATGTTGAGGACACCAGAACTGCACACAATACTCCAAGTGTGGTCTCACGAGAGCAGAGCAGAGGGGCAGGATCACCTCCCTCATTCTGCTGGTCACACTCCTTTTGATGCAGCCCAG
>JASSUY010002756.1:0-30979 GCA_032466535.1 Forpus xanthops | reverse complement strand
CACTCCTTTTGATGCAGCCCAGGATACAGTTGGCTTTCTGGGCTGCAAGAGCACACTGCCGGCTCATGTTCATGTTTTCATCAACCAACACCCCCAAGTCCTTCTCCTCAGGGCTGCCCTGAATCTCATCTCTGTCCAACCTGTAGCTGTGCCTGGGATTTCTCCGACCCAGGTGAAGGACTTTGCAATTGTCATAGTTAAACTTCATCAGGTTGGCATCAGCCCACCTCACAAGCATGTCAAGGTCTCTCTGGATGGCATTCCTTCCCTTCAACATATCAACCAAATCACAGAGCTTGGTGTCATCAGCAAAATTGCTGAGGGCGCACTCAATCCCACTGTCCATGTCACTGCAAAGATGTTGAACACCGGTCCCAACACCAGTCCCTGAGGGACAATGCTCGTTACTGGTCTCCAGCTGGACACTGAGCCATTGAGCACAACTCTTTGCGTGCGGCCAGTCCAGCCAGTTCTTTATCCACCAAGTGGTTCACCTATCAAATTTATGTGTCTCCAACCTAGAGACAAGGATGCCATGTGAGACAGTGTCAAACGCTTTGCACAAGTCCAGACATCAACTGCTCTACCCCTGTCCATCAGTTCCATAGCCCCATCATAGAAGGCCACCAAGTTGGTCAGGAAGGATTTCCCCCTAGTGAAGCCATGCTGGCTGTCACCAACAACCTTGCTGTTTTTCATGTGCCTTAGCATGCCTTCCAGGAGAATCTACTGCAAGATTTTGCCAGGCACAGAGGTGAGGCTGACTGCTCTGTAGTTCCCTGGCTCATCCATTTTCCCCTTCATGATAATGGGGGTTATATTTCCCTTTTTCCAGTCATCTGGAACTTCTCCTGACAGCCAAGATTTTTCAAATATGATGGACAGTGACTTAGCAACTTCATCTGCCAGCTCCTTCAGGACTCGTGGATGGATTTCATCAGATCCCATGGACTTGTATACGTTCAGGTTCTAATATTCCTGTGTGCTTTGGTCCTGTGCCATTGGTTGGCACTTTCCGTTGGAAAAGTCAGAATTTTTTTGTGTTAATGGTTCTTTCTTCTTCATATAGGTCTATCACTTAACTGTTACACTGCACCATAAATATGCATGTTTTTTCTCTCTTCCCCTAATCACACAGCTCCAATACACATATTACATCCTTTATCACAGCTTATGATGTTTGCAAGGGACAGTAAAGATTATCTCCAAGGCAAAACATTCATCTGTCCTTGCAAGAAATGAGATAATTTCTGTAAAACCCTCTTAATACTCACATCCTAGTGTATGGCCTGAACCAGGGAACTTGTTAGAGGTGACTAGTGGAAAACACAAACCAATGACACAGTTTCCCCAGGGAACAAAGCAGAGAAACCATTAGCTGGGAGAAGTCCCAACTCAAGTCCCACCAAGCTAATATGATTTAAGTTTTCAGGCTTGTGAAAAACAAGATGAGGGTGAATTCTTGACTTTCAGTCTGATTCTAGAGAGGAGCTTTAGTACTCAGGAAATTAAAAGTATGTAGATCAAATGCACAACAAACCAGAGCTTTTTTCTCTAGTTACTTTGCAAACAGGATCTTACACGTACTCTACAGACAAGACCAAGTGTATTTAGTAAAAAAGTACTTAGTATTTTATCAATTTTAGTAATGCTTTTCTGTACAGAGTGTAAAACTATAAATCTGAGGATAATCAATCTTTATTTTGAAAATACTTTTGCCACTGAAAAGTTTTGTGAGTAAACTAATTTGGGGATCATTGCCTACTCAACATTTATATATGTTGGGAGGTTTGAGATTAAATCTTTGCCTTATCTGGCCTGCGTACATACTAAAGCATAGCTGAGATTTTTGGTCCACTGATCATCCATATCAGCTAGACAATTTGGATCCTATCTGGGCATTTCATTCCTGTCCATAAAAGTGAGCATGTGGTAGAAAGGATATAGATCATGCTTTCATATTTCATTTAGGTGGAACTAGGTCTGAAGATGTGTTCCTGTATCCAAGTAAGACATAGGGTTACGTCATCTGGATCTAAACACTGAGAAGAAAATGGAAGAAGAGCTTTGAACCCTCGCCCAAGGAATGCATCCTTGGAGAAAAAGAAATTTAAGAGGAAATTAACGTAATAACCATGAAAACCATTCTCAGCTCTCTAAAGTATATTCTGTCACCTACAGCTGCTGTGTAGGCCTCAATGTATTCTGTGACTCTTCTGCTAGGTGACAAATCATTTCCATTTGCCAGTGTGATGATTGCACAAATTTCTCATTACCTATCCTGTCTTATTGGTAGTAGCAGCTTTTAAGGTGTCATTTAACCTCTGCAATGCAAAATAGAGCAACCAAGGTTCTGTTGTTGCTGTTCTTCGTTTTCATTTGGTTATGTCTCCTTCTTTCCACTTAGTTATGTTTGTATTACTCCACCTTTAGAGGCATTCAAAATCCTTTCAGGTTCCTGGATGGATGTCAAGTGTATTGACTGGCAGATTGCTTTTTTTCACATTTTTTTTAAAATCATGGTATACCACTAAAATAGTTGAACCTTTGAGGTTCATTCTGCTTGACTTAGTCTATTTTAAAGAATATTGTAAAGATTTACTCTGGGTTTGGGCATGTGTTCAAAAATTAATCATGTATCAGTAGTGCACACTTGTAGGAGAAACAGGCTTCAGTGTGGCTATTCCCCAGGTTTGTGTTCACAGTGTTAAGGGTTTAACATAGAAATACCACTATCTTCATCAGCTGCAACAAGTTCTGGTTTCTGGGCACAGCATTCAAATTAGAGCTATTCAAGTAAACTTAGACAAATGAATTCAAGATCTTAGCACATTGGATTTTTTCTCATGTGCTCTTGACATTTCCACAGAATTCTCTTTGCCATTTCATTTCAGAGCTAGAAATGGGATGGATACTCACTCTCTTTCCATCTGATTTAATTTTCACTGATACCTGTAGATATAAAGCCTGGAGAATGTAGTGTGAAGTTGGTATGCAAAGAGCTGATAACTTTTAGGATTGTCACCTGAGCTTTTGTGATTTACTGCTTTGCAACCTATTAGCTGACTGAATGGAGATAAAGGAATTTAAAAAAACACGTCAGAGGTGATGTTGTCAAAACCTACTCCTCACTAAAGTGTTCTGGATGAACACATTTGTCAGTCAGTTTAAGGCAGAGATTTGAGAAAGCAGAATGTGGAATGAATCTTTCAGAGCCTCTGATTTTGCGTAGCATGTATGAATTTTATCATCTGACTTGCCTCATCTGCCAAGGGCTTATCATATTAATGTTAGCCTCAAAGGGGTCATGTGAAGGCTCACTAAGTGTTCTTTATTAACTATCCCATGATGATAAGCTCTTTAATGAAAGTCATTATAGACATGTGAATTCCCCTTTTAGAAGCACTCAATTAGCCCTCAAATTCTCATTTTAAAGTAGCTGAGAAATTCAAAAGCGTATTGACAAACCACAAATGAAATCCCATCTGGCCATATGCAGTTGAACTGGCATCAAAATAAAACCTAAAGCTGTTTGTAGAAAGAGCAGAGAAAAACATGATTTGTTATTTTTTTTCAGTCTACTAAACGAACTGACATGTTCCTCCTGCTGCTGTATATACTTTCACATGAATTTCATTGTCATCAGAGCAGTAAAACTGAGAAAAACAGGGTCCATATTAACAACTGAAAATTTATGCCAAGCACATTTTCTGTGTTTGTGCAGTGTTTTTCATCTCTATGCTTTATAGACACCTAGGAAGAATAAATCCAGCACCAGAGCAAGTACACATTTTCTTCCATTTGTCAGTGAGGTGGAACAAAGACAGAAGCAGCATCTCACTGAACTCAGAAAGTCAGATTATGACCAGGCTGTTCCAGACATCAGACACAAAGCTAATATTCTTCCACAGCAGTTTTTTAATTTGCTGTCAATAAAAAGATCAGGACTGACTATGTTACCTGGTAAAAAAGCTGACATGCACCAGCCCATCAGCTTTCACCAGCTGCTGCTGGAGTTGGTAACAGGGCAAAGATTCCTAGATGTGTACACCAAATGGCAGATTCCCTGACACATATTGTACTAAATGGAAAAAAAAAAACATATTAAAAAATAAAATTCTTCCTGTAAACCAGATTCTTTCTCCATTGCCCATAGTGAGCCTTGAGGTATAAATGCATGGCATTCTACTGAAGTTTGATGGCTCTTCTTACTGTTACCACTAAAAGTACTCCTCATGTGATGGAGTTAATGCATATATATTTAGTTTTATTTTATGGAGCTCTATCTTACATGATTGCACCTATTTAGCTTTGTTTACCAGGCCTATTGTTCAGCAGCAATTCTCTAATTTTATGAAACTGTTCAGCATTTGCCATTTTTTTTACATCTTACCCTTCAACACTGTGATATGGAATATTTTCTTTCTCTTCTTCATATTTTATTCATATAAAGAAAAAAACATGAGACTGCTGCTAATGCTGGTAGTTTAATATAATTTTTAAAATGAACAATAGAAAATAGCGTAGGCAAAGTTCCACAAGAAGGAAATGTTTGCATTATTTTCTCAACATCCTGGCTTCTAGAATAGCATAAGACTTACCAAAACAAAGCACAGAGTTTTGGTTTTTGATGAAAATTCAGAATATTTACCTGGGTCACTTTTGAACACGATAGCTGAATAAGAGAATCAGAAACTGAAAGAGCCTCAGAAGGGGGACTTGATCTTTCCCTTTTCTGGAAAAAAGTTTTTTATCTGTTTAGTCATAGAAGAGTTTTTAAATGTTGTGACTAAAACCAACCCTTCATAAGCATGAAAAAATGTCTTGGTTTAATTCCACTGGTGAAACAGCAGCTCCCAAGGTAGAAGCAAATGAGGGAAGTGCAAGGTAAAATTCAGATATGAGCTGAATGGTCACAAAGCTAGCAGCATCTTTTCAAGTACCTTGACATTCATGTCCAAGCATAGGCACAGACCTGGCCCTCTCTTTTCAGTGTCTCCACCCTAGCCAGACCAACTGCCATAAATTACACTTTCAAAATGGCACCTTGTAAATACATAGATGGTAGGCTTTCTTGAAAATAATAGCAGCAGTAGCTGTCCAGACCAGTGTCTATTGTGTCTCCGTATTACTGAAGGTTTCCCACTCCTCTCCCTAGTGATTTTGCCAGAGCATTTTCCTCTCTTGAAGGAGCTAGGGGCTTACTAAGCATTAAGTTACAGCATGTCTTTTTCAATGCACACAGACCCATACCTCTTGATGTGCTCCTCAGACAAGGTCTACACAAGGCTGGCAGAAGAGTAAAGATAGGATTCAGCTGGAATCTTCCAGGGCCTCTAATTTCCCTCACTGCTTCACACAGAATAGTCTCCAGGTGCAGGTAGGACAACCATCAACCTCTCATCTTTAATTGGCTTAATGTTTCATTTGAAATCTCAGAGGCAATCCAACTTGAATGCTGTGCCAGTTATTCTGCATTTCTCAAGCAGGTTATTCAGCAGAATCTGCAAGGACTCCTGAAGGCAACTTTCCTCCTTAGTGTTTGCTTCATTTTCATAAGCATTTCCATTCATCATGTTGCATCTTACCCTACAGCCAGTTGCATCTGTTGGTTTCTGGCTTCTTCAGGAAGCTTTCCTATCCCACTATTTGCATGTAGTGAATCTATCTTCCCAATCAGGGACTAGATGGTCAATATAATATTCATTCCCAACCTCAGGTTTACTAGGAGTTTGTAAAACTCAACATAGGTATTTAAACTAAACTTTAATGTTACTACAATTATCAGATTTGAGGAAGTACTGAAACACCCTCCTGTTTGCCTTGCTAGAAAAGGTGCCTGTTGACTTTAAATGGCATTTGAAACAACTTGGGCTTTACCTTCTTTATCAAGGCCAAGTTGGATGAGGCTTTAAGGTCCCTTCCAATCCAAAGAATTCTATGATTCCATGATTTTTTGAAAATGCAACAATGTTGTTGAAAAATTTCACTACATATATTTTTATCTTGTGTTGTAAGACCGGTTTAAGTGCACAAGGATTTATCAGTAGCGTCCTTAGCTGATGGCATACCTCAACTCTATAGTAAAATTAATTTTAGGGAAAAATAATAACTAAAGTGGAGAGAAAAAGAAAACAAGAGAGAAGAAAACTCTTTCCAGTGGCCATCTGGGAAGAGGAGCAATTAACATCTCCAGTGAGCATCTCCCCTGGCCCCCTATGCAGCAGAGCAAGCAAACCCCAGCAACCTTTTTCCATGGGGACTATAATTTTCAACAGGACCATCTCAACCCTCCCATTGGTTTTTGCCTCTGGTGCTGCTAGCACTGGCCAGAGCATGCTTTGATTAGGGGCTAGTGCTGCAGGCGAGGTCATTGGTAAGGCATGTGATTGCATATTATTAGGTGATTGTATATTATTACGTACTCATAACATAATCCAATAGCTACAATGAAAGTGCAGGGAAAGGAAAAGGGTGATTCTGGGATGCAAATGCTGGAAGTATTTTGTTTCTCAAGAGACCTTGCTGTATCAGCATTGTCAGGGTTTGCAGAAATAAGTCTTTGAGAATAAAAGCACAAAACCAGAACAAGAACAAGGGAAAACCCCTGATACAGAAGCCTGTGTGAAACACTGCAGAGCTTCAAGGAAAAGACAGGCTACAGGACTGCAGCTTGAAGTGCCTTAGAATTACAAAGAGAAAGGCACCTAAACACTGAACATCTCTGAGTTGGAAAAATTATATATTGTGCATTCCCATCCATGGATTCACTTTTTATTCATTCTCAGATAGGTGACTGCGGTCTCTCTCAACTCCTGTTCCCTCTTTTCCATCTGTTTTAACATTTCTGTCTGCTCTTTCAAGGGCATGGTCCTTTATGGTTAACACATACCTACACCCTGCAGCCAAAAAATTGTGCATCTCTGCTTTGCATTTGCCAAGGTCTGACTGGATAAAACTCAGTGTTGGATATGTTTTGTTAGTGATCCCCAGAGTGAAATTCAGATGCAAATGAGGTCACGTACCACAATTGGTCAGTTTGTTTATCATAAAAAGATAATTTTTATTAAAAATATTATTATAGTGATAGGATAGATCAGAAAAAGGGATAGAAATAAGCAAGCATTTGTAATGCAGAGAAATAGTCACTACCATGGATCCAGCGGTGATGATGACCACAGGTTTACCTTTGTCACCTTTTATTATGTGTTGGGGGGGAAATGCATCTCTTAATGTCACTGTACTGCAGGTTCTTGGCTGATCATGGGCACCCAGTTTTGCTGGTCTTGCAACCAGCTCTTTAATTGCACACCTCTCAGCAATCCTTGAGATAATGGACAGCTGTCTTCAAGATAATAGATCTCAGCTCCTCACACCAGTCTTTCGGACAACGGATGGTGGAGCATGATTTCGATTCAGTCTCTTACAGCAATGACAAGTATTTTCTGCATTGCCTTCAGTGGACACTAATACAAAAGTACCTCACCTCTGACTGTGAAAAGCCTACTTTTTTGCCTTCTTCATTTTGCCTTCCTAATTTTATCTTCCTCTGAACAGCAAAAGTAATTTTCCCTACTTATTAAATAAAGCAAATCCTTCAGCTTTGGAGACACCTGGCAGAATGGTCCCTGTTCTCTTTTAATGTCCTCTTCACTGATAATGACATAGTGGGATACCAGACCATAATACCCATATTAGTGCAAATCCAGTTCAAGCTGCTCTTGTGAGCAGCACAACCTCATCGCCAAGGATTCTGGGTCATGGCTACGCTATTTACACCTCAGAAGCTTTTCCATATTACCTTACACCCACAAACTGGACTTTGTACACCAGAGCCTCACATCATATTCCAATCCCATTGAACTCAGAAGTGCAAATAGCTCAGCACTGCCCCGCAGGATCCTGCAGCGAAGCGTGAGCTACTTTCTTTGTGTTACTCAGCAGCAGTCAGTAGCTGATGCAGTGACATAGGACTTATCTGCAGGTTAAAAACACTTTCCAAATAAATTGCATTTTTAAAACAAATACCTATTGAATATATTTGAAAGCTAACAATTATTCAAAATTACTCCCATAGGAAAACCAATGTGATGTTTCATGTCGTTTGTATTGGTGTTAGGAAGAGCTCCTTGAGTTGAAAGGGAATGAAATGATTTCATGGACTCCTAAATCCATTCTAAGTTCCAAGAAGTATTCACAATATATTTTAACTCAAATCCGGGGGAATAAGTATTGTCTTAACCAGTGTATTAAATGCTACCACTGCCTGGAAACAGGTTCTGATGTTTTGTCACCTACAAAATTAACTTGTTAGAATGGTAGATTGTTAGTTGGTCTGTACCAAATCTACGAAAGAACAAGCAGTCTTAAGCCATGACCCAGGTAATAATAATACAGTTTAATAACATGGGCATGACCAGACTCTGATACTTAGTCTCAATGCTAAAACCCTCACCCTATAGCACTTATTTCTCATCCTATAGCACTTATTTCTCATTAAAACTATTTTCAAGGGCCAGCATACCATCGTGTTTTCTATTTTCCTCCTTAAATACATAATGTGCAATAGGTGTTTCAGGTTAACTTCTTCACTATGGTTTCTGAGTTGCAAACACTTTATTTCCAGGACAAATCCATCATTTGGTAGATGCATCCTCAGCTGACACAGGTCACCATGTCCCCTCCACTATACATTACTGTGTTTATCTTTTCAGTAGCTTCATATTTGTGATATTTAAGAAAATGTTTGCCTTAAACCATGAACCTTAATACCCTCATAATTTCTGTCGTAATTCTTAATTTCTTAGAATTTTTCTACTTTACTGGCCTACATTCAATTTCTTTACAATCAGAGGCATTATAAAAATAATCATATCCTGGACTGTATCACAATAAGCATGGCCAGGAGATCAAGGGGAGATTCTTCCCTTTTACTCTACTATCATGAGACTCCACCTGCAGTACTTCTTTCAGCTCTGGGACCCCAGAGCAAGGGATAAGAACTTGTTGGACTATGTCCAGGGGAGAGCTATGAAGATTGTCAGAGGGCTGTAGAACTTCCCCCATGAAGACAGTTTGAGAAACTTGAGCTTGTTCAGCCTGGAGAAGAGAAAGCTCTGGGGAGAACTTGGAGCAGCTTCCAGTGCCTAAAAGGACCTCCAAGAAAGGTGGAGAGGGAATTTTTACAAGGCCTGCAGGGATAGGACAGGGAGGAATGGCTTTAAACTGAAAGAGGGGAGATTTAGCTTAGTCTTTAGGAAGAAATTCTTTACTATGAGGATGCTGAGGCACTGGAGGAAGTTGCTCAATATAAGCTGTGTCTGCCCCATCCCTTGCAGTGTTCAGGGCCAAGTTGGATGGAGCTTGGAGCAACCTGGTCTAATGAAGATGCCCCTGACAGTGGCAGGGGAGTTGGATCTATATGATCTTTAAGGTCCCTTCCAACAAAAACCTTTCTATGATTCTATGATTCTTAAAAGATTTGAACAGAGGAACATTGTGACAAATTACACACTTATTTTGAGATTACCTACTATTTAAAGGCTGAGAGGAAGTATTAAACACCCATGCAAGCAGCTATACATAATGAAATGCAGTAGTTTAGAGTCACTGCATTTCAGAAATGCCATCAATATTGTTTGGTTTAGTGCCAGGGAATTAGGGCGTCCATGTTCTTGTAATATTCTAGCACTAATCACAAGACTAGAAATATAATGTTTAAGGAGGTGGATTTTAAAAGTAGCAAGAGGAAATAAGATAATCACCATGCACACTCATAGCAGGAATATATCTGCAGCTTTATTCATTTGTGTAAGTACGGTTCCTTTCACAGCTGCTGTGTTTGAAGGACTTTAACAACTTTCCGAGGAGCACAGAATCAGCTCCTTTATTAGTCATTACTGCTTAACATTTTGCATATTCCTTACTTATATCTCTTATCTTCTCTTCTATCTGCCTATCATCAGTATTTCTACAAAACACTGTGTTGAGACGAAAACAGAAGACAAGCCTTATATTAGCCTTCTGCAATGAACAGGTTCATGTCTTTCTGACAGAGTGCTGTCACCAGACCTGCTCAGTCAAGAATCCAAGAGCCCTTTACAACAAATCCCACATAATAATTCTCCAGTATAGAGTACAGCTAACTTTGTGGCTCATGAACCTGGCAGCTCTGCAGGCAGTCTGCTCAGTGTGATCGTGTTGTCCATGGCTTGCAGCTGAAGATCCAGGAAGGAAAATGTCCCAATGATGTGTAGATTCCAGTGATGGAGGAAGAGAATGATTCTCCACCATGTAAGCTTGAGACATCTTAGAAACAGGTTGCTGAGGAAAAATATGAATAGCTGTCTCAAGAGGCTGGAAGCAGCAATTTTGTTACTAGAGGTTATTATCTACTGTTTATGGTAAGCAGCTTTTTATGCACTGAAGAAAAGATTGTGGTCTGTTAAGTATCTCTAGTACAACTAAATGCAGGAAAATACAGTTTATAAGCACACAGATTTTAAAAACAAAATAAAAAGGTCAACAATATATCAGGTGTGATGGAGAAAGAAATAATTGTAGTGCATTAGCTTGTAAAAAACATGCAAATGAATGGCATAAGGAAGAAATTGGAAAGCAAAGACAAAAGGTTCCGGGGAAAAAAATCAAGTAATTGGAGCATGAAACCACAATACTAGTAATTAATACAAGAAGGCACAGGAGAAAAAAGCTTACAGGGGAAAAGAATACATAAGTCACTCAAGCTGTGCAGAGTCAGAGTGCAAATGAAAATTCAGTAGCTAACACAGGGAAAGGCAAAATCAAACTGTGGCTGGAGGAACTTGAGATGTGCATTGACAGCAGAACTGCAAGTAGGCAGATCTAGGACGGATATATCTTCCTTTCTCTGTGAGGTCATGCAAGGACACTGACGAGGAAAAAGAAATAAAAAAAAGAAAAAGCAAGATCTTTAATTAAAAATAGAAAGGAACACAAAACCACTGAACACCCAGCATATTGATTATAAATTTCTTGAAACCATAGAGCCCATTAAAAATTATAGACAAAAATATTCTAAATCTTATTGAGGATAAAATTGGAATGTTCTGAAAACCACCAGATGACATCTTACTCAAAAGCTCAGAATTTCCCTTTTTTTTCTATCTCTTTTTTTTTTTCTTTTTTTCCCTCTAGAGAGCAGACTGTTTCCTGCTTCTCATCAGAACAACAAAGGAAGTAATTTTGCCCTTCCTACTTTTGTATAAAGGTGTAGGTGAGAAGGGCAGAATAACATTATTCACAGGATATATTATTTCTGCCATAATGAAGGAAAATCAGATTTTCTTATGAAATTAACCAAAGTTAGTGTTGAAGTTGACCTGTGACTTTGGCAGATGCTTCTGAATAATGACTGTGCGGAATTGTTCTGTATTTTACCTTTCAGAAAGTTCCCTTCTTTGTCATTTACCCAAACAAGGATAGAGGAGAAATTTTTTTATGGAATTCCCTTAACTAGTGGCATCTAGTTATATTTCTTTTAAATCATTACTACATCTTAAATATCTGTTATCTGCCTTTGCCTCTTTCTACCTCTTTCTGTCTGCTACGTCATGTTTGGTAAGAAACACATTATTTACAATATCTTGGACAAGAATCAGTTGATTATAAAGAAAATGCTCAATATATATTAACACTTACTAGTGTAGGCTGTCCATATTTAAATATTTCTACATCAACTGAATCAATGCAGATACAGGAAAATGTCTTCAAGCATTTATCCATTCCATGTACTGAGGCATATAAGGAAATGGAATTTTAATGATAAACTATATTAAACGGTAAATAGAGGAAATCCAAACTGCCATTTAAGTAAGAACTTCTTGTGAAGAAATATAGTAATGCACAGGAAGGCTGCTGCATTATTACCATCTGATACATGGATTTGCTGAGACATAGCTGACTTAATATGCCACTTGCCAAAAAACCAGCAATTTAAATACCATTTTAATCCTTTCAAGGATTATAAGTAGAAGAAAATAAACAGAATAAAGAATGTATATAAAATTAATTGCATCATGTAGTTAGTAATGTACATATTTCATTTCAGTGTTCTGTTCTTGACAGTGTCAAAGTCCTAATCAGGCAGATATTGAAAATAACATAGTGCCTTGGCTGAATAGTTTAAGTACAATGCTGCAGCAATGTGTAAGATTTATTCTCAAGAAAAATAAAAAATAGGCATCAACTTAGCACCTGTGTCATGCACCTACCTGGGCATTTTTGTGTGCGTAACAGTTTAACCTCTATTTACTTACATGGGGAATGCTGTGTTTGGATGAAAGCAAAGGATAGTGAAGTAAGATGGTATTAGAAACAATTTAAGTTCTATGAGTTAATTAAAGCCTGGAGGTTCATATGGATGGGAGGCAAGGAATATGACAGCAAAATTTGTGAGAACTGTGTGGAATCTCTGCCACAGGCTGATAGACAGCAGAAAAGGAGTTTAAAGATTGGAACATACCGCAGAAAACATGTCCTTGTTGTGTCTTACAGGAACTTTTAAAAGGCAAACCTGGGTGCATTAGACTCGACAGGAAAGCTGTGAGATTTGGTTTATGTCATGATATTGCTGTGATATAAACAGTGACAGTATCTTTTTGAGACCAATATTTAAGATAAGAAAAACTGGCAGGTTTTGCTACAGCAGTTAAAATGGAGACCAGACTATACACCAGATTTTGTAGCAGAGAAGGAAGCTCCCTCTAGCTCAGGCTTACAATTTTCAAAGGTAGAATTTTCATTTCTAAACTAGTAAAGATTCTTTCTGGCGACCACGGAATTTTCTTTTTCTGCTTTCTTATGATGCATCTTCCCTCTGTATGAAAGTATATATTTTATTAATTTTGACATGTTAAATCAGTTACACAGCTGTGACTAATACGTATTTGTGCAATAGCTTTACATTACCGATCTCTCCATTAATTTTCCTGGGTAATTGTAAATTGTAATGAAAGTTTTACAGAACTGCACCCTTAATATTGGTTCAGTATCTTGATATTTTCAAATTTCTAAAGGGGGGAAAAATTTCTGCCAGAGCTTTAGAGCAGTCTCTATAATGTCCTATTTATAGTTTTACATGGCCTTTATCACTGTGGCATCTGACTGCCTTCCAAGCCCGTTACATGGTATAACTACCTTACTTCAGTTGCAATGCTCTTACATAATTTTTCTGCTAGGAAGAAACAGAGTGTTAAAAGGAGTTATTTAAAACTGCCTGGTTTGTGTGTTTATTTTTAGCCAGATAGGTGCCTCTTGCACAGGGAAAACGATGCTTTGAAGCAATTCTTCATTCCAGGGAGCTCTTATTGTATAACTGAGGACCATTACAAAACCTGGGGCCTAAATAAATGCCTACCCCACAGACTGGTACTCAGCTCCATTGCAGGGGAACTGGATCTAGAGGATTTTAAGGTCCTTTCAAACTCTAACCATTATATGGTTGAAATAGCACTGAAGAAGCTCCCTTCCACTTCTTATTCTAGTATTAGTGTCCAAATCTTGAAGAGTAGTGATTGGAAGACATTTTTAGACATAATGCACCTATCCCATATAGACATTGTGTTAGTGACATGTATAGCCACTGGTATCTAAAATATAAAAGGAAGTCTCAGATACTGTTGAATACCTTTTCCCAAAATTCAGGGTTGCTCTCTCTTCTGTACCAGCTACTAAAGCATGGTCAACATAAGGGAACATATCCATGAGGAGTGATGGCAGCATGGGGCTCACAGTCATTGCCAGAGTCACTCCACTCAGAGCAGGAATTACTGTACAAGGCTGGTTTAGCCTATTTGGTCAGGAAGGAGTTTTAAAGAATTATGAAACTCATAAGTGATATACTGTATTTTCCTCTGCCCACAGTTAAATAGTGGCATGCCTCACTGATATGTGTCATGGTTTGCTGCCAAGAGCTGTCTCTCATGTACGCCCACCTTTAGACTTTGTCACACCTTGAGTACAAAGCTTTAATTGCACAGAAGTCAAACACTACACAGACTCTTAGCTTGCTTTCTCACAGGACTCCCATCAATAAAGGTCTTTTGGGGGAGCCCTGCAACACACTTGTAAGCAAAAAATATTGTTCTTTGCTCATAAACAATCAGTAACAGCTGTTGCTAGTCACAACACTGAGCTTGCCATTTCCCAAGTCTCAGATCTCCTTGATACAGCTGACCTGAAAAAACACGTCCATTGAAACTATACCTCTGCTTTTATAATCCAGAGAAAAGCTGCCAGTATAATGATGCTCTGCAATTCAAGTGGATAAAAGCATAAAGAATGCCCACCATTGCACTTTCTCTTCCTATCCTCTCAAAGCAGAGCAGTAAAGACAGCTACAGTATGGAGAAATGAAGCTGAAGAAACAAAAGCAATACTAAGCATTCATGATTACAGCCTGCATTGGTGGTTCCAGAAAGGCTTTCAGAGATATTTCTATCAGAATCCCTGTGAAAACGGCTCCAAGGGTACAACTGCCAGAAGCTCCTACCTGCTTTTCTACCCAGATTCTGCCAGAAGCAGAGAACAGGTAGCTTATTTCTTCTCCTATAACATGATTGCAATTTGTAGCTATAGTCCTAAACTGTAAGTAGATGCATATTGAACATATGCTATTTTGCAGCAAGTCTATAACATACCATAGGAGAGACACAAATAACTAAAGCTCAGTCCTCTCCCAACACCAGCTTATTAAAAAAGACCTCTTTTCAACATGATAAGCAAAACCACAAATTACCAAAGGGGACCTCTGTTGCTCTAATATCAAAAATGGGTATTTTATATATATATATAAATTCTCATTATCTTCCTTCCATCTTCTTTTTTATCCTTCTTAAAGGAACTCTGAGCTCACTACAGAATAATGTTCTTATTACGAATTATAAACAGCAACAAAGTGATAAGTCTAGTTTTATAAAGAATCCTGTCAATCCTAATCCAGAAGGAAGTGATGAAGGGATTTTGGCCACTTCTGTCCTTTTCATGTCCTTTAAAAAAAATAAAAATAAAAATCAAAGAACCTGGGTATGAAGGCTTAATAAGGGCATAAAGTCACTGCTTATGCAACCTTCCACAGATATTTTCTACACACATTTTCTGTAAAGCAGTTTAGCTACACTGTAGTAATGTGAACTTTGTACTGTTTTTGTAGGAGAAATGCCCAGGAGGAAAAGTCCTTTTGGCACAGAGGCTTTGTAACCAAACTTGTTCACCTGGGATAGGAAGATTCATATTAATTTTTATGCCACAAGGAAATCATTGTGTCAGATGTCCTATAAATACATAGGAAGAAGCAGTTCTGTCGCTGAAAATTCTGATTCTGCTTCTTCAAAGGGAGGAGCTCTACTGAGAAAAAAATATTTAATGAAAAAATGCTTTGGTCTTTCCTCACATTTTTATGCTTTACATGGATCCAAAGTTTGCAAACCGTCAGCTGTGAATTCCTCTCACCCTCTTTGCTAGCAGTCTCTTGGAATTATGGGAATGAATGAGAGGATTTTAACTTGATGGAGGCGGATAATAGGAACAGAGCTGTTCCAAAATGGGTCACCAAGCTTTTCTTTCCTTTCAAGCCTCCCTTCCACATAGCTTTTATCAATGTGCTATCTAAATTTGTTTCAAAACACTGCTAGTGTCTGAATTTTAAAACTCAGACTGCAGGTCTGCAAGCATGAGGAGTACTTTCTGTCACAGAACTGAGTCTCCCTGTCCACTGTGAAATACATACAGTCCTACTGGGACAATTTTTAAGCCAGCTTTTTCCCACGAGCTGTCAGAAGCATAGTATGACATCTCTGGCAGAAAATTATGAAGATGATTCACCATATTCCTGTCCAGCCCTTCCATGCATGAGGGAAAACATTGTCCTGCTCCAGTATCTGCTACTGGGGTTCTGGTACTTTTCTTCTTCCACATTGCCTCCCACTGAGACAGCAATCTCTTAGCAGAGCTCTTTGTGTGCCAAGTGCTGTACAGTATTCAGTTCTCAGCCCACCACTTTGCCACCACTTTGCTTTCATCGCCAGCCCTGGTTTCCTTCATATCCACAACAGAATTCAGGAGTTTTCTTGTTCTGTCCCCTCTCTCCTCCCAAGCAGTAATGATTGCTTTTTAGTTTTGGGTAGCCCTAGGCCATCCATTATGTTTATAATAAAATTCCAACATTCTGAAGAAATAAAATCTAGAATTCTTTTCAACATCCATAATTTTTCATAGCTCCAAAAATATTGCACTTCTTGGGTTCAGAAATGTTAAAAGTTATTTATAGTGGTAGAAATTCGTGTTAGAACCTCTTCAGGTATTTTAGTTTCAGCATACCACTCCATTTCCACAACTTTGTATGTGCATGTTATCTATTGCTTTAATTAAAATTTTACAATTGTATTTCATGCTAAGTTTTAAAAGATAAGTTTGTAAGATACTGATATGCATCTCAAGTTTGTTATGCAAATTATATGGTATAGGAGTTTCGTCACACAGCAATAGACGGTAATATATGCTATGAAGCAATTGTCAAATATGTACTAAGATTCTACCCTCAAAGAATCTAGAACAAACAGATGAAGAAGAAGAAAAATAAAAAGAAGTACATAGTTTAGAGTAGATTAGATATATTGTTCTTAGCTAGTAGCAAAATACACCTTTACTAATTATCCACAACTTAGTCCAGAGATCATTTTTATCACTGTGCTGCATGTTTTCCTGAGTTGCCCAGGGTGATGTTATAAAGCTACTTACTTGTATTCTTTCTATGGTCATTCAAAATCTGGTTCTCAGAGTGACAAGATATGTTGCTCTGGGTTCAGCTGGGATAGTTATTTTTCTTTCTAGTTGCTGGCACAGTGCTGTGTTTTGGCTTTAGTCTGAGAGTAATATTGATAACACGCTAATGTTTTAGTTGTTGCTGAATATCACTTACCCTGATCAAGGACTTTTCAGTGTCTGATATTATGCCAGTGAGGGAGGGGCACAAGAAGCCAGGATGGAGCAGAGACAGGAAACTTTACCCAAATTAGCCAAAGTGATATTCCATGCCACAGCACATCATGCCCAGTATATGAACTCAGGGGAATTACCTGGAAGGGACCGATTACTGCTCTTGTCAGGCTATGAGCAGATGGTGAGCAATTTTGTTGTGTATCACTTTTGATTTTGCAAATTTTCTGTAGAAATCAGGTTTGGAGTCCACAGAAATCTCACGTACATCTCTAAACATGTAAGATCAGAAAGAAAAAACTGTGGGATTATTTTCTGCAGGATTTCTGTATCTTGGCATTTGCACTTCTGAGCAGTTTAATACAACATTTTTGGAAGGGGCAAAGCTCCATTCCTGACAGTGTTCAAGGCTGGATTGGACAGAGCCTTGGGTGGCATGGTTTAGTGGGAGGTGTCCCTGCCCATGGCAGGGGGATTGGAACTAGTTGATCTCAAGGTCCTTTCCAACCCCAACTATTCTATGATTCTATGATTCTAAGACTACTGAGTAACTTTCATCAATGCCAAAGAGGCTTTATGATCTTTTATTGCTATCTCACCTTAAGAAATAAAAATCAAGGCTTAAAATCCATCCTAGAGTTAGCACATTCTTAATGACCTAATATTTTTCAAAGTAAAACTTCTCATTGAAACACATATGTCAATAAATTTATTGAGTATTCCGCTTAACAGTAATTTTATGGCAGAGCAGAACACTGAGAAGCTGAATTTCTGGTTTTGGAATGTCTGTTTATGATCTTTCAGCCTCAAACAGTTCATTTCAGACACATTTTAAGAGTAAAACAAATCATTAGTTATCAGTTCCCTGGTGGCGTTCAAGGTCAGGTTGGACAGAGCCTTGGGTTACATGGTTCAGTGGGAGGTGCCCCTGCCCAAGGCAGGGGGTTGGAACTAGATGATCTTAAGGTCCTTTCCAACTCTAACTATTCTATGATTCTATGAACACTGTAGTATAACTGGACCTTCTGAACCATGTTACTCCAGCTACTTTCTGCTTTAAGGTAACTTTTCTGCTTTCAAATTCAACAAAGAAACATCTTGTACTTTAATGCAAGTAAATATATATTGCATATATTGAATATATTGAATATATCTTATGCAAGTAAAAATAATGGACCGTGATAAGGAGCACTCTAATAATATATGAATCTTTCTGCAAAATAATAAAAGCCGATGCACTGATTCAGTATCATTTCTATTATAAAGGTATTCATGTGACATACTGTCATGGGTTCATCAGTAGCAGTCATTTTTCTCCTCCTTAGTAGCTGGTGCAGTGCTGTGTTTTTGACTTGGTGCCCAACATGGGCCATAAAAAATCAAAAGAATGCAACTCCCACAGCTTGAGATAAGAGCAGTTTAGTAACTAAGGTATAACACAAATCATTGCTGGTATCACCAACAATAATAATGACAAGGCAAAGACAAGGAAAGAATACAGCAGCTCACCAACTATACCCAGCCCGACCAAGCAGTGCACCCCCACTCTTCTGGGTCTCTGCTCTCCGTTTTAGCTCCTAGGCATGATGTGCTGTGGTATGGAATACCTCTTTGGTCAGTTTGTGTCAGGTGTCATGTCTCTGCTTCCTCCCAGCTTCCCCTCCTCCCTGGCAGAGCATGAGGCTCAGAAAGTCCTTTGTCAGACAAAACATTACCACCAGTAACTGAAAACATCAGTGTTATCTGTGTTGTTCCCAAGCCGAAAGTTAAAAACACAGCACTGCTCCAGCTACTACAAAGGAGAAAATGACTGCTACTGCTGAACCCATGACATTTATATTACCTTAATACGAGAGTGCCTCACAGTCACTAAAATATTTACCCCCATAGGTCACAACATCCTTTGGAGAAATGTAACTACTCATATTTCACAGATGAACAGACAGGTATCTGGAGGCATATATTTGGCATTGAAGCACCAAACTTCTAATTATCCAGTCATACTGTGGAATCCACAACCCTGGTTTAGATAGTCTGAGTCCCTAATACAAGGGGTGTGAAGACTTAGTTGTACTGTCATTGTATCATAACGAGCTAGAATATAGGAGAGACTAAGGTGTGACATAAATTTATACCAAGCCCATTGGTGCTTTTTTCAAAAAATGGTCAAGACCTGGAATACATTATCCTCACAGTGAGAAACTGTGGGTACCTTAACAAGCTATCCACAAATCATAGTGTTTCCTAGAATGAGGAAAAGCAGTTTATCTAATGTCATCCATCCAAAACTTAGGTTCCTGGGATAACCTACTCCTTTTTTAGTTGGGAAGTGGAACTGGAACTGACAGATAAATTTGTGTCCTCTGCAGATAGGTCACAAAACACTGTCTCTTCTGTTCCCTTCAGTTTTCATGATAAACACATTACTTGCCTGCCAGCTGGGTCTGTGAAAGCACTTTAAATCTGTCATTCTTTGTCATCTCCCACATGACTTTTTTTTACCTTCAGACCATGAAATCTTACTGGTGAGAATGATTAATTCCCTTAGTTTGTTACTGAAGCTCTTCTAGTTCATGTCAATACTAATCCCATAACTATGGAGACTAGAATCAAGGTCTTTATGTCCTCAAAGTCTATAACCATCAGACTTCATAATCAGTCTCCTGCTTACCATCTGGCTCAAAGATCACTCCCTCGTTCAGCTTTGAGAGCTGAGGAAAGGTGGATGCCTTTGGAACACCACTGATATAATTTACAGGAGCCAAGAAAATGCAGGTGGCTCTGCAGTAAACCAACAGCAGCATTTTGAGGATTAATATTTTGGATTTAAACAGCAAATATTGTCACCAAAAACTATTTTATGAAAACAGCTTGGAACCTCTTACTTGAGGTCACAGAATACTGAATTTGTGGCAGAAGAGGGAACTGGTGATGGTTTGTCAGTCCTAGGATAGCATCTTCATCATTAAGTACTCACTGTGTCTTGAGTTGCAGCTTCTCTTGTGACATATTATCTTTTCCTCTGCAGAAATTAATAGTTTTGAATCACTCATAAGACAAAACAAAACAACATCAACAGTGAAAAGAATAAGAAAACAACCAATTTCCTTTTCTCTTTTTCTGTGGAATTAAAAATAGTCTTTACCATTTGCAATTTGCAATGCATATTAAAAAGCTTTTTGAACCATCTCTAATAAGATTTATACTAAAATGTTGCAATAAGTGTTATGAGAATATTAAATACACAAAAGCTCTGTTAAGACTGAAAAGCAAGAATAAAACCAAGAAAGCTACTCCTAATATAACGGAAGACTTCAAGTTATTTCTAAATGCGAGTTGATTCTCAGTGGCCTCAAACTCTGAGTTCCCTGTTTGAAGAGGCAGTTCCTTTTGTGTCATAAGAAAGGTAATTAGACATTTTTGAAATAAGCTAGAGAGGTAGGAGTAACTCACACCTAATCAGGTATTTTAAGGATGTAGATTGGAAGGTGGGGTTTGTAGGTGCTTCTGAAGGAAACAGATACCTTTGTGATGCCATCATGCAATGTTAAACTGAGATTACAGAGGCAGAGAGGTGGGGGGATGAAGGAAATCTCATTGCTGCTGAATAGTCTCTAGGACTCTAATGGTTCAGTTTCAGAAAGATATTATGGACCCAAACCCTGCTTTGCATGACCCGATAACAATAGCAGGTCTCAGAGGGAGGTCTTCTCCATCACTGCATACAGTAGCATAGTTGCCTCTATAGGGAAGCTGTCAGCCTAAAGCATGTTTTCTGCATGCTGCTTCTAAGGAAAAGAGAAGGAAAATGAGATGGACTTAACCTCCATGAGAGAAGAGCACTGGTCTATTTCTACATCAAGCCACTGCCCACTGGACCACAGATATTGCAAACTTGAGGCAGAGATAATTCTCATTTAACTTATTTTGTATGTGTTCTCACTCTCCCACTAATGACTGTGCTGCTTCTGAGTACTACATAACACAACAAAATCCTCAATTTTAAAGCATTTGCTACACATTTGTCCTGAGTGCTCATATTATAGCTATGATCCTCCTAATATCCAGAGCTGGTTTTTAAAGTGGAGAGTACGGCTTGCTTTTTAACTGTTAAAGCCTTCTGATTCTTCTAAGAAAAAAAAAAACAAAACAAAACAACCAAAACCAAACAAAACCCCCAAAACTACTATAAGCAGTAGTTATAAATTATAGCCTTTTAATATACATCTATTTTCCACACCTTCTGTATTCGTTATAGCAATCTTAAATGGCAGTATTGTGTTATTCCTCAACAGTACATATTGCTGGCTTCCTCAGCTATAGAATAATGTGTCTAATAGGCTTTATTTAAGTTTTGATAACTAAATAAGAGAATAAAGAAAAAAGGTGCTTCTCTGTGTCTCTCGTTTATGATTTTGCTTGTAGGCAAACAAATCTGAGCCTTTCGTACCCAGACCTCTTTCCTACCATGTCTCTTTAAATTTGATTTGCTGCAATGCAGTATTTTGTTTACTCTCAAAGAAATGAAGTAAAGGACAGTGTTAAGTAGCTACAGACCCAGAGACTGCAGCATAGAGTCCAAATGCTTGTGATAGCTCATGATTTTAAAGGCTCCTATACTTTTAAAAGAAGGTTTAGAGAGGTTTCTTGAAAAAATAACCCAATTGGAGAAGTAAAATAGAGTTTGAGCTTCACATGGGAGAATAGAGAAATTCATTACTGTAATTTTTTTGTAAAGGAAAAGGATGGTAAAGGTAGATAGCAACATCAATGCTGATATAAGGCATGGTGATTACATAAAGAGTAAAAGCTACATATCAGTTATTTAAGTTGCTACTTTGGGGATTTTATGCTTACAATAACAGCCAAGAAGGTTTTTGTAAATCATTTACAGTGCTCAGAATTACTTGAAAAAAATCAATGATTTGATATATGGATACACTATGGTAAAGAAATGCATACATTAGTTACTGACTAGGCACACATCCACAGAACATAGTGTTCATAATGTATACATGTACAAATGCATATGTATAGACAAGCATTAATAACCAGAAGTTTTACATTTTATAGTTTCAAACAAAGACACATACATAGAAGACATTTGCTAATAATATTTTGTTGCTGGTTTTCTATTTGCATTCAGTTGTACAATGGAGATAGGATCAGCTGATGTCCTGAAGTCTCTAACAGACTTATTTTTAAAGGAACAAAATGCCCATTTTATTTATAAGAGGCATATTTTGCTAAACATTCCCAGACAAATGTACAGACATATGTCTCAAAGAGTTAATTATAAAAATAGTCACTATCTATAGTCAAAAACCAAACACAGAGAAAAGGAAGAGGAAAGAGATGGCAAGGGAGCTTCCAAAGGGGTAAGAAATTGAGTATGTTCAAGACCCCAAAAAAAAGTAACAGAAGCTCTCTGCTTCCCCCTGTAGGAGAAAAAACTGCCTTAGCAGGTCTGATTTGCATATATTACTTTGATTAAAATTAATACATCAGTGTGCTCCATGAGACTGCTGTGCTCTATTTCACAAATTGGAAGACACAATGTATGTAAATATATTTACAAAAACAAATGGTGAGGAATCTGTAAGAGGTAATTGCTAAAGGAAAGAGGTCACCTTTAATTACAATGGTTTCCAGTTGTGTAGGGAGGCCAAACCCAAGTTTTTGTGTCTGTTTCTTTAATTTATTAAGCAGGTATCGTGTATGGTTCTGCTCCTGGCTTTTAACAGGGATGTTAAGAATTCAGGGAAGTGAGTGAATAAGATTCCTTGTTTCCTTTTTGATTCCTTACTATCCTTTTTCCTTTCATTGCTCACAAAGATTTTTTTTTCCTGTAGTATCTATTTCTTTATGAGATCTTCAGTGTGGTCTGGTTGTGTTTTTTTTTTTTTTTCCCACCTTCATCCTTCTTTGCTCATTTGCAGTGGAGCTATAAATGAAGAATACTGATAATATTTTTTGCTATACAAGAAAATCACTACCTATCATGAACTACACAAATAAATTATAGAAAATAGTTTAGGCTAGTAATCCATCTCATTTACACCCATCCATGTGAAGAAGTAGGCAGGAAATTATAACTGAATAATCTTTTTCTGTCAAAACAGCCTATCGCACATAAATGTACATCTGAGGACACTCATACACTCACTAGACCACACTCTGACTCCTTCAGCTTGTTTCAGTCACCCAGAGTGCAAATCAGAGCACCTAGAATGAGAGCATTTTTTCAGTCTGACCAAGCAGGCAGTTTGTGCCACCAGAGAATGACTCAGAGCACTGGAAGGTGAATGATTAATGTCTGTGTACATGAATATTCCTTGAAATGCAAAAATTATTACTTCTATATAAAAACACAAATTTATATGGATGTCAGTGCTTTCAAAAATTTAAGGTCACCATCTGCTTTGGATGGGATTCATTTTACCAAAGACTTTTAAGCCTGAGCCAGCCATCCTCAGCCCCTCTGACTGGAAAGACTCTCCAAACACATATTTCATCTCATCTTGAAGGAGATGTCTGAAATGAAGAATTATAGTGAATTGTACCATGAATACCCACACCTCCTATCACTGACAGTGAAGAAAGTCTAGGTACTGCCAAAAGGTGTGTGCAGTTACATTACATGAGTATAAAGTTAGGAGAGATAATATTTTGGGTCATACAAAACAGATCCCTGGAATGCTTCTCATTTTTAATAGTCTTTTACTATTTAATAATCATTACTGATCATTAGTAGGGTTCCAGGCACAGCTGCAGGAGTTGTCATATTTTTTATCTACCTCCTGTTCTTACCTGTCTCTTGAAGAGCAGCTGCAACATACTGTTGAAGTTCCCTTACATGTAAATGACTATCCAGAGTATGAAGCCATGGAATTATGTACAGAATATAATTAAAAGGTAATAAAGTAACCTTATATCATATTCTATGGAACATATTATTTTTAGTAGAAAAAAAAAATCTTCTCCTGTTCTGTCATCCTGTTCACCTGATCACTTTTCTAGCCTATTCTAGGCAAGATGGTGCACAAATCCTCAGTAAAATTGTATTACTTGATTGTGGTTATAAAATCCCTTGATTCTTTGACTTAAAGTAATTATTTATGGTATTTTTCAATTTAAGACTTACGATTTCTATTGTTACTCTTGAATAAGCGATAAACTTTTCAAAGATTAATTGAATATGCACTTTTGTACAGTTTTTTTTTATTTTTTTTTAAATGTTCCTTCTAATTTTTTTCTCCTTTTCTTTATACTCTACTTTTTTTGTGAAGATCATGGAATCATAGAATCATAGAATAGTTAGGGTTGGAAAGGACCTCAAGATCATCTAGTTCCAACCCCCATGCCATGGGATGGGACACCTCGCACTAAACCATGCCACCCAAGGCTATGTCCAACCTGGTCTTGAGCACTGCCAGTGATGGAGCATTCACAACTTCCCTGGGCAACCCATTCCAGTGCCTCACCACCCTTACACTAAAGAATTTCTTCCGCAGATCCAATCTAAACTTTCCATGTTTAAGTTTGAACCCGTTACTCCTTGTCGTCTCAGTACAGTCCCTAAAAGAGTCCCTCCCCAGCATCCCTATAGTCCCCCTTCAGATATTGGAATGCTGCTATGAGGTCTCCACGCAGCCTTCTCTTCTCCAGGCTGAACAACCCCAACTCTATCATCCTATCATTTTTTATACTGCTTATAATGGCAATACGTTTTGGAATACTGTAGATATTTTACATGACTAAAATATTTTTATAACAGAAAAATAAATCAATGCTAATATAGTTGGTCAAGAAAGTTTTTCTCTGTATAGAATATTTTTCTGAATTTATTTATGGAACAAAACATTTATTGAAAGATTTTAAGAGCTTTAAGTTCTCAAAATAACCTGCATTTATACTTTCAAAATCAAAAATATGGTTTTTTTCTCTTAATCTACTATCAACTTCAAATAGCACAAAGAAGTTATGAAGTAAAAGGAAAAAAATTGTTTGCTCAAAGAAATCAAAATTAAATTTTTTGACTGAACAACTCAAAGTCTCCTGTTTTCTCCACTGAACACTTCTGAGAGTTTTATCTTTCATCTCATTCCAACACTGGAACATTTTTCTACCTTGAAACCTTGAAAATTCTTACAATTCTCACAAAAACTATGAGATGAAAATTTCAGGAAGATAAAGTAGACACAGAAATGGATGGTTATTGAAAACAGTAAAATAATTCAAGAACATACAAGTAATTTTCAGATAAAGCAAATAGAAGTAAAAAATACATTTATGTTGACATTATCAATGAGGCATTCTGTGGGTAATTAAAAAGAATCAAGAATTATATACCCCAGTGAATGTGCAAAATTGGTACTTTGGGATCCATCAGGATCAAGATTCAGGCATGGTGGAGAAGGAACCAAGAAACTGATATTATAATAAAAGTAATATCAAAACAAACTGATAAATCCAATCTTCTTCAAGCAGATTTAGGTTAATAGAAGTTACAGGATTGGGCAAGCAGTTCAGCAAACCTAATAATTTATGGCTTCGTCTTCAACCATCATCGCTTGCTCTTGTTATTGCAGAAAGCATATAGTCCCAGCTGTGGTAATTAACTTAGCTCAAATGGATAAGGTATCTGTGTAAATTCATGAATTCTTCCAGCATAAATCTCTACCTAGAAGTCCTGGCAGTCTTAAGAGGGCAACATTTTCCCTCTATCAAAGCTGTGACTTTGGCTACTACACAGCAAATTATTTCAGAATGGGTCAAGGAAAAACATTCAATGTTATTTAATGGCAAAATTCTCTCTACTCCTGCTCTATTCACATGAACCAGAAGTTACCAAATGTTTTTTCAACATTTTTCCTATTTATCCTCCTTCTACACACTATTAAATAATAAACAGAGATTGACTGTATGGGGAGGGGGGAGTTCATATTATGTCATATGGCAGAACATAATGTAGATATCACGTCTCTGTGGCACAAGTTTTAAGCTAAGAATTGTTTATTTTCTAGCAGGATTTTTCCAGGTCAAAACTGGAGTGCAGAGTGGTAGCTCCTGGCTCTTGAGAAGCATTGCAGTTTCTGTTGCTCTCCAGGAGTCTTGTGGCACATGCAACTGCTTGGTGTGCTGGGTTGCTGTAGCAGTAATGTGGGACTCCTGAGGGACACAGGGATAACATGGGGAAGATGCATGTGTGACCATGAGGGTTGTCCTGGACTCTGCAAAACAAATGAAAATATTTTCCCTGTGCTTCCCATGTGTTAAAGGACCACAGCTGCGGTGCAGTCCACAGACCCCTGAGAATCACCATGTCACCACCTCTTACATCTTTATTGTAATTATTTATGATAGTAAAAGCACTTTAGAAATTGAGAGGAGCATGCATGCATACAGGGTATTGAGGTGGCTATGGCATGCAAGGAACCCATCAAAGTTTCCTTTTATTTCCATGTACAACTGACCAAATTCCCTATCCTGTTTTAATGCGCTGGCTGCAGATATTGCACAGGGAAAAGCAGGGCAAGGACTTCAAACAAGTACTTAATTGAACATGACATTGTTAGTGAGCCATAGACAGCCATAGTCCTATGGCAGAGATAAATGCTAATGTGGTGTCCTTTGGGAAATGCTATCTGCTGTATGCCAAATACTCCAACTTTCACTGCATTCATAAACCAGCTACAGTTTCTCTCTCATGGGGCCCTGCTGTGAAGGAGACCTCATCTGAGATCCCTGACCTCTACTGCTGCCATCTGTAGCTTCAGCAAAGAGTCACATGAAAACTCCCTTTCAAGACAAAAATCTCTCTATAGCATATTGTGCTTGGTTCAGCAGTAGCAGTCATTTTCTCTCCTTCTTAGTAGCTGGAACAGTTTTGTATTTTTGACTTTCGGCCTAGGAACAGTGCTGATATCACTTATAATTTTAGTTGCTGCTCAGTAATATTTACTCTGATCAAGGACTCTCTTGAGTCTCATGCTCTGCCAGGGAGGAAGGGAAGCCAGCAGGAAAAAGAGACAGGACACCTGACCCAAACTAGCAAAGAGGTATTCCATACCACAGCACATCATGCTCAGGATGTAAAAACTGGGAGCAGTTACCCAGAAGGTCTACATCACCCCTCGGGCCAGGTAGGGTATCTGTCGGTGAATGGTGGGCAGTTGTATTTTCTTCCCTTGTTATTTCCTTTATCATTATTATTATTTGCGGCAGCAGCAGTGGTTTGTGTTACACCTTAGTTACAGGACTGTTCTTATCTCAACCTATGCAAGTTGCATTCTTTCAGTTCTCCTCCCCATCCCTCCAGGAGTCGGGGGGAGGATGGGAGGGAGTGACAGAGAAGCTGTGTGGTTCTGGGGTTGTTTGCTGTGCTTAAACCATGACAATATTCCTATGAAATCCTCAGTAAGAGGGAATAAACAGTGTTTTCTAGATAGATAAGTTTCTTTCTGTGCCCCACTTCAGATTCACCACCTTACTATTTCCAAGCTTGTGTAAAAATTGCCAGCTCCTCAAAATGTTGCTTGGAGGATTTTTAGGCAGAAAGAAAACTCTTGCTACCAGTCATTCCTTCCATTTATCCATAGATTGGTGGCAGAGACTCCCTTGATTTTATAGCTTCAGGCCAGGAGGTTTACAACCTCAGTGGCTAAAGAGTGTCTGCACTGTAATTCCTATATTGTACCATATATATTGTACCATTTTTTTTTTTTTTTTTTACTCTTTGAAGGGTTTTGAAAATCACTGGAGGGTACTTAAGGAGCAGATTAGCATTTATCTGGCATGCTTCCCCTGAAAATGACATTTATGATACCAGCTTTAACCCTTTGGTACTTCTAAA
Organism: Forpus xanthops; assembly: GCA_032466535.1. Classification (NCBI taxonomy): domain Eukaryota; kingdom Metazoa; phylum Chordata; class Aves; order Psittaciformes; family Psittacidae; genus Forpus; species Forpus xanthops. The sequence continues at coordinate 3,150 of JASSUY010002756.1, read as the reverse complement.
TAGAAGTGACATTTATCTACAAATTCTTTCTGCAACAGCCTGCACAAACAGCATAACAGGCCTTGGAGGACTTCTACCTGGCTTTTATCCCTGCCTCAGTCTAACAGGGACACAAGAACAGTGTAGGATCTGAGGATGGAAAGATTGGGCTGTAGCCAAGAGACCTTGAAAATAGAGTACCATAAGCCAGGAGGATTGAAATAGCCAGAAGGTTTTCGGATCCTTTCCTGATTTACTGCAGAAAAATTTCATTTCAAACTTCAGAGAAAGACTGTATTGCTTCATTTCTTAGACGACAAGATTATGTCACCTCCTTGTAGAAAAACTTCCTCATACCTGTACTATTATTTTCAACAGTCAAAGTTTAATCATAATTTTAGGGTAGTTGGCATTTCTTTTCAAATCACAGTTCTTGGGTCAAGTTTACACAGAAAAAAAAACAAAACAAAACAAAACCCAACCTTCCCCCTCCCCCCCCTTAAAAAACAACAACCAAACAAAAATCCCAGATGATTCATGTACACAATCTTTCCTTGGATTTAAAATCCATATGGGGTAAATATTGTCTCAAGAGGGCCTGATAATTAATTTCTGGTCACTGTTGGTTGGCAGTCCTATACTGAACCTGCCCATGACTCAAGTTGCAAGTTCAGGTCAGATTTCTGTAAGATTTCAAGCTTTCCCTGACTGATAACTGACTCTCTTGGAAGCATTTTCATACAAGGTGAGGTTAACTGAGCTTAGGGTGCTCATAAGGTTATGCATGTTTATAGACACATATTGCACTGCATGAATATTGTATGCAGAATTACACCTCCATTTTAGTAAGGGGGGTTTTGAATATCCATGGCTTCAGAATTTCAAATGCACATTTCAGTAAGCATAGAGTTTCCTATTCATACAAGAAACCATTCTTGTCTCCTTTTAAAATGGAAAGAAAATGCCCATTGAGATGAAGCATTCACTTGGTCCAAATAAGTGCTGTGTCAAGTTCTTTACAATTTCTCGATTTGTTATTTTGAAATGCTTTGCAGAGAGCAATCAATGAGATAAAAGACAAGGACAACAAATTTACCTTGAATAAGGCCCTTGAAAGGACCATAAAAAGTTCAACAAAACCTTCTAATGGACTGTGAATAACAATCAATAGACTAGTGGAAGACCATATATAAAAAGGTAACATCACTGTAAAGCAACCTTATACTTCATGTGTTACTAGAAATACTTCATAATTTCTCATTGCAGGACAGTCTTTTGATCACACAGTAATTAAAATGTTAATTAAGAAAAAAAAAACCAACATGGCATCTGCTCTGGACAAGATCTTCCAGATGGTCAATTTTAAAGTAGAAAGAACCAGGGCTTCCTGCTTCCATGTGTATCTATACTGATACCTACCGATACTTATATAAAGACACATATAAATGTATTTATTTACAAAAGTAGGCATTATGCCAAAACCAAAAATTATATACAGCCTTACAATATGTTCATTCTGAAGTCAGTCTTTCCAAATTAGAACTGAGATACAGCAAGTTCAAGTATTGCTAATGTTGTTCTATGTGTTCTATGTGAACCGAGGATACCATACTGGGGAGAAAAAAACACCCAAACCCTAACAGAAATACAGAGATGGAAGGAAGGTGAAGTCTGAAAAGAATACCTTTAACTAAGAGAGATCATCTCTGTTCATTAACCTTAAGATAGACATCCTTAAATTCTGTCATTAATCTATCTCTCCTTTTTCAAGTAAAAGGAGAATGTGTGTAGTAAAAGCTACACACATACTGCAAAACCACCAAAATTAATTACAAAAGACCCTATCATGCAAATATTTTTCTGAAGATACCTGATTTATACTGTTCATATGACACTGTCAGATTAGAAATAAGGACAAAGAGATGCAATATTAGGTTTAGGTCAAAATCATAGAATCACAGAGCCATAGAATATCCCAAGTTGGAAGGGAACTATAAGGAACAGAGAGTCCAAACACCTGCTCCTCACAAGACTACCTAAATCTTATGACATCACCATGACATTTCTTGAGCTCTGACAGTTTCCCTCGGGAGCCTGTTCTAGTAACCAGCCATCCTTAGTGAAGAACCTTTCTGAGATTTCCTTCATGCAGCCTCATTCCACTGCCTCATGTCCTGCTGATGTCTCACCAGAGAGAGGAGATTAGTACCTTGTCCTCTGCTGGCCCCCTTGAGGAAGCTGTAGATGGCCGTGAGATCATCAGCTTTTTCTTCTCCAAGCTGAAAAGACCAAATGACTTCAGCTTCTCCTTCGAAGTCTTGCCCTCAAGGCCTTTCAACCTCTGGATTGCCGTCCTCTGGACACAATTTAATAGTTTGTTATTCTTATTATATTGAGACACCCAAAACTGTGCACAACATTTAAGATGGGGTTGCACTAGTGCAGTGTAGAATGTGGCAGTCATGTCTGACCAGCTAGCAATGCTCTCCTTGATATCCCCCTGGAGAGAGTTGAGCCTTTTGGCTGCCAAGGCACACTGTTGACTCATATTGAATTTGCTGTCAATCCAGATCCCGACATCTCTTTCCACAGGGTTGCTTTCCAACCTCTTGTTCCTCAAATGTATGTAAAATCGGGATAGCCCTATCCCAGATGAACAATCTGGCAGCTGCTCTTGTTGAACTTCATACTGTTCGTGGTTGCTCAGCTCTCAAGCCTATCCAGATTTCTATGCAAGTCCACTCTACGCTTGAAGTAGTCCACAGCTCCTCCTAGTTTAGGATTATCATCTGTTTCTGCTCAGCCCTGGTGAGGCTGCATCCTGAGCACTGTGTTCAGTTCTGGGTCCCTCACTACAAGAAAGACATTCAGTTGGTGGAGTAGGTCCAGAAAAGGGCAGCAAAACTGGTGAAGGCACTCAATAACAAATCTTATGAGGAACAGCTGAGGAAACTTAGGCTGCTAGTCTGGAGAAGAGGAGGCTCAGGAGGGACCTTATCTACAAATGCCTGAAAGGAGGGTGAGGTGAGGCAAGGTGAGACAGGTTGGGTTGGGTCTCTTTGCCCAGGTAACAAGCAACAGGACAAGAAGAAATGGCCTCAAACAGTGCCAGGGGAGGTTTAGATTGGATATTAGGAAAAAATTCTTCACCAAGAGGGTGGTCAGGCATTG
>JASSUY010002752.1:0-114066 GCA_032466535.1 Forpus xanthops | reverse complement strand
CCGCCCCCGGACAGGCCTCGCCCCACGGAGCAGGGCCCGCAACACCCGTAGCCCAACGGACACCCCTCCCTACCTCCGTCCGCCTCTTCAGGCGCCCGTGTTATGCCTCCGGCCGCTGCGCCCTTCCCCTCCGCTCGCACCACCCTGAGGCCGCCACGGGCACGCCGGGAAACGTAGTCCGCCCGCCTCGCCCCTCGGCTGCCCGGCGGGCCCTCGCAGGTCCCAGCCGGCTGCGCCTTCCCCTCTCCTTCAGTTCCTCCCTCCGCCATGTCAGGCCGGTGCCCTGCGGCAGCTCGTAGCCGCGGCGGGCAAGGGCTGCACGGGCGAGGCCGAGGAGAGGCCCTTGGGGCAGCCTGTGCCATCCGGCCTGTCAGAGCTGCTCTGGGCGGTGGGGGTTCAGTGCTGCGGACCGAGAAGCCTCTGTAGTGCTGATACCAGGGAATGCCTCCCGTGTGCGCTGAGGGAACAGTTCTCTATATTTTCATTTTTTCGCTTGTTTCTTCTTTTTCCTGCTTCCTTCTTCTTTCTCCACTTTCCCTTCCCTGCTTGTAATCTGTAATTACATTTCAAATCGTGCCGTATTCCGTCCGTTTTTTGGACCTCGAGTTGTCCTCAGGAGATCCCTCACCACCCTGGCAGTCTGCTTTGCTGCTTCCTCTTCTCCTCACAGCCTACTCCTATCCACACCTAGTTCCATGTAATACACTTAAACCGCCGCTGCAGCCGCCTGTTTCTGCAGTAGCTTTAATGACTCCTATTTATATTAAAATGTTAGAGGTAAGATTTGAAAAGCTGAGAACCTGGGGAGTAGCTATTTCCATGGTATTCAAAGATGAGGGTGAATACCAGCACAGTACCACCAGCTAGCTCAGTAGCTAAATAAATGAATGGCCTTATTCAAAGGGACTGCTCATCCAGCACTGTGCAAAGTCAAACAAAAGTATGCTAAACCAACTGCTTTTGTAGCAAGTGGAATAATTTACCCAGTGAGCACCAGGATGAATTAATAGCCCCTTTGAATAGAATCGAGTACAAAATCTTGGCATTTGAGTCAATTCATTTATCTAGTACAAAAAATATATTTTCAATTCCTCTGAAGACAGTTGTGTGCTCATAGTAGATGCCCTCTGGTGGGAAAGAAAAGCTCCACAGAGAGGGAATTAGAGCAGCTCAGCCCCTGCTCTGCTGAGCTAGTACATTCCACAAGGTCAGCGGCCAGCTGGCCAGGGGACAGATTTGCTGGAGAGAAGCTGACACTTCCAGAGGTGTTCAAATAGGATTCCCCGCACCGAGCAAACGATGAGCCCGTCTTATAAACACCATTGCTCCACTCATGTGAACGTTACAGATGAAATCTGAATTTTTGAGTGCTGGATTTCTAAAGCTCTTCTGAGCTCTGTGCTAAGATCTGTCATCTTTTTTATCCACAAAGGTAGGAATGACAGAAGCTCAGATCAAAGGGAAGTGGGTTTTTGAAGATAAGTGGGTCTCTGTATAAATATGAATTCTTTGAGCATGCAAGCAGTTAATTGCAAAAAAGTTACAAAAATATTAAGAGCCTCTTGTGGCGCCAGCTGATGTGTAAATTCTATTTACCTGAAAAAAATCTATAATGACTTGCCATTTTAACTGATTTAAGAGAAATGCAGCCTGCATTTTTATAATGAATGTTCCCAGACAGTGGGAGGAGGCTTTAGAAGAGATGCAAATGACAACCTATTTAATGGCTGTACACAGAAACAGAAGCTGCCCTCTTTGCACTGAAGATGTGTGAGAGTGTGAGATCTGCAGATCCAGAATGAGGCACTTGAAGTAACCCAAAATAATCAGTACCATCGTGCCCTGAGACAAGGACGAAATAGTAAATGAGAGGCAAATTTTGTGCACTGATGAGCCTGTGAGAACATATAATGAATGATTAGTTAATTTAAATTCTCACATATAATACTAATTAACGTTGCTATGTATACATTTTGCGTTCTCACTGCAGTGACTTCCATATAGGGCTAACAGTAATCAAATGTGGAGTACAGGTAATAAAGGAGACCCTCCCATCTGTTGCAGGAATGAATCTGCAGCTTTATCTCAAGCTGAGCATCTAGACTCCATTTGCTAGGGGACAAAATCATATGATGTTTCTCTGTTTTCTGCTGGGTACGTATTGGGAATGACCACATGGTTGTAAAATCTAATTATAATCTGTGTGTTGAACTGGGCTGTGTTTCTATTGCTCTACAAGAGCAGTGTCCAAAGCAATCAACCATAAGTATGACCAGCTCTTACTTCCCATATATTGGTTTTTATTCAATGTATGAGAAGCAGAACATTGGGAACTTTGATAGACTGACCAGCAATGCTCGTCAGTTTTGATGGGAGAGAGGAGAGACCATGGTACTCTGCTACCAGCGTGATTTACAGTGACTGCAGCATGTGGCACTTAACATGTCTGAGTGCTTTGCTGTTGTCACACTTCTCTTCATATGGTGTTTCACTATGAACTGCTAATATGAGGCATTCCTGGCAGTGCTGAGACACATCAAATCTTGTATGGAAGCATGCTGGAGTAGTTGCCGAAGGAGCACAGTTAGGGGATGTCTGGAGAAAAGACAGTCAAGCTTGATCCTGAGTGTAACCTTGGACCTATCCTTCAGAGATGGATTAGGGATGGTTATTGAGTTTAGTGGTATTATGGCACAGGATAGCCTATCAAGTTTGATGGGTTGAGCTACCTTACATTATGTGTGGTATGTAAGCTGCCACTGTTCCTTCATGTTGTTCTCATTTATGTCACAGGTCTGCCTTATTTTTCTAGAATTTGTTTCCAGTGCTAAACTATACCCCAGTCTAGCTTGAAAAGCACCTTTATTTTACTTGAGGGACAAAGAAGTCAGTTAAATTATGCAAGTGAAAAGCAGAAACTGGAACCAATTATACCTATTGCTCCCTCAAGGGTCTGAATCATAGCAGAGTATTTTACAGAAATATTTTTAAATGGTTCTTAAGAAAGTAGACCACAGTCTCATATGCATTATGAGCAAGTTCTGTAAGCTACCAGATCCAAGAGCATGTAATTTTAGCAAAGCTTACTTTTTGAAGTATGTAATCCAGTGGGGAGAGAGAATGAATTATTTAAAACCTAATAGTTATAATTATGAAGAACTGAATTAGCATTACAATTTCTAAGTCAAATCTCCATGCTGATGAAGAACACAAAGATGTTGTCTAAGAAGGGTAGAGCTTTTCATAAGTGGTTTTCTACATTGTTTACAGTAGAAAATCTGATGTATCAAATTACATTTACTTTCAGAACTTTTTAATGAAATCATGAAGGATATTTGTGTCAAAATCAACAGTTCTGGAGAAGAAGAACTATTTACCTACCATGAATATGGCAAAACCCAGCAGCTGAAGTTTGCCCACCTGTGTAGGCCAATCCCTGTTCTTCAGGGAAAGCCCTTTGGGCAAAGGACTAGTTTGACACAAACAAGAATGCTTTTGGGGATGGAAGTTTCCTTGTGAAGTTCAGATCCACCCCTTAATAAAACTTTTCTAGAAGTAACAGCTCATTTCACAACTGGGGATAAAGTCATGGAGTTATTTTTAACCATTATTAACGGCAGCTGCTTTGCCTAAGGGTTAGGCTCCATGTTGTCAAAGGCATTAAAGGTAATCTATCCCATTTCAAACCTCTTTTGAACAATTCAGAAATCTTAGGTCTTTCAGAAATCAATACTCTGAGCCTCATTTTTGTTTCCCTCCACACTTCCCCACTTCACCCATATTTCAAAAAAGAAGGTTCAGTAACAAAAGTGAATGCGTTGATCTGTTTCATAAAATGCCCTTTGAAGAACAGAATATGATCATACTTCCAAAGACACTTAGCAGCACTTGACATTGCATTGAACTATACAGGACTTATGAAGTCAAAACCTTTTACAGGTTTATATCTGTGTAGGTCTAAAGCGTAATGCAGTGCCATATTGTCTTGAGCCCCTCTTGTTTTCCTTCAAGCTTACTATTAATTTCTTTTATGAAATTTTTAATAAAGTTCATTTTCCTCACTGCCTCAAGGTATTATTCTTGTAGAGCCAGCAGATAGTTATAAGAGAATTGCTCAGATTTTACATAGTCTAGAATAACATTTAAAGAATGCTGTTCCCTTATACAGCCGTGAACTGCACTTTGAAAAGTATCAAAGTATTCATCTTGCAGCAATGACAATCTGTCTTATTATAAACAACAGCAGCAGACAGCCCAGAACAAATACTTATTATTTTCCCTTCAGTAAAAAGCACGGTACCTGTAGGTCAAATTTTGCTGTCCTTTACAGTGATACAAATTTAGTTACTTGGTTGATTTGGGGATATTTTTGGTGGTACACATTTTCACAATGCAAATGAGTAGAATTTGACTCTGCAAGACCTAGCTATGTCTGATACATTATTTCTGATTCAGTATTTGTGGTTATTCACAGCTACTGCTGCTAAAGTTTGAGAAGCTTATCCTTGTGTAATATGCCTCTTGGGAATAGCAAACAAAATAGTGTGGCTGTATCATATTAATATGCTTATGCAATGGCATATTTATAGTCAAACAGCTCTTGTGATTTTTTTTTTTCAGTATCTGTAAGGAAAAAATACAAACACCTTTAGTTTATGTGTGTTCTTTTAAAATTCTAGCAAGGAAGGATATTATTCTTTCTAGCAAATCTGAAAAGTGACTTTGTGGAAATGTTTTCATGACACACATTTACCACTGTGCAAAACCTGGAATATAACTGGCAAAGATAACTGAACTTGAGCATTTTCAGGCCTGTGTTTATCATTTTGGATATTTTTTCGGCCAGAAAATATAACTCTGGCTTTGGTCAATGGGTTTCAACAACCTAATGTAACAAGTTAGGGATGGTTTACAGGAGTGAGTCCTCCAACAAAGAGGCTCTCAGAAGGATTTAAGACTGTGTTTAACTGGATGTCTCAGTACTCAACAACCACTTTATTCCAATCCTCAGAAGCACCCAGCTCTGTTCATATATGAGTCTTAGTAAAAAAATCAAACTTCCTTAGAAGTCAGTGACAGCTAGACACTTTTTCCAGCTATAAACCACAGCTTTTTCACTCCTATATTCAAGTTAGGCCTGATACTGGACATTATCCAGGGAAGTTTATCTGGGAAGCTTTATTGATGAAGAAATTTGACATTAGAGAGCTGTTTCAGTTTATACTATTAGGTCATTTCTGCTCCACTGAAAGTCATCTCTGCTTCAGAGTTTTTGGGTAACAAGGCCTGTCTGTTTGACTCAGGAGAGGGATACAGGTGAACTACAGCAGCATACCACACCTCAAGATCATACCACAATTTGATCTGGGTACCAAGACCAAAAACCTCCTGCGTTTTTCCAGTTAAACAGAGAATTAATTCTTAGGCTGAGAGCTCTTAGCCAGAAAATTATTGGATGAATAAATGGTATGGATGAAAAATTAGGAAATTAAATGTCTTAAGTGGTATTTTTGCTTTCCTCTGCACTAAAATGTTCTGGTTACTAACCTAGTGTTAAGCATAAGAAGTTTAATATCAAAGCTGCTGGAAAGGTTAATGAGGAAAGACAGCTGTCAGTTCTTGTTCCCCAAAAAGTAAGAAAAAAAACCAAATCAAAGAACCTGTTGAGTAGTTTTCTAAGTAAATTACTCTTGGTTTCTAAAAAAAAAAAAAAAAAAAAGAAACAACTCAAGAAACACAAGTGAAGCTGTATGAAATAAAAATAGCCATTGAATCCACAGAAGCCTTTGAATGCACCTAAACAGAGGTGTTTAAAGGTCAAGTCACTTTGCTGCAGATAAATGCAGCCCTAAACTAAGCAGGGAGCTGTGCAGCCACGTCACTGTGACAACAGTTATGTTGGAGTCTTTGTCACACTGAGTAATCTAACAGAGGGCAGAGGGCACTTTTGGGAGGCATTGTAAGTCTTCAACCAAAGATGGACCCATTAAAGAGCTCTCTGCAGTGTCAAATAGATCACTTAAAATATCCTGAGATCAAATGTTAGTACTACATTTTGCCCTGCAAATACAAAATATGCCCTATTTCTTCTATTTGTTTGCCTAGCTTTTATAAGCAGATTTTAATCTTTCTGTAGCTTGGTTTGCTGGATTACAGAGCTCACTATTATCCTCCTGAAGGATTCTCTAACAAGTCTATGAACCATTATAAATAGAAATCAAGCAAACCCCTTGATTTCTTTGATATAGAATTTACTTCAGTGATGCTTTCACTCCAAGGAATTAATTCTTTCATACTCATGTCTTTCCAATATTTTAACATCTTTTTTTGATCGCAGAATACTACTGCTAGGTACAATGCTATGGAAATACTTGTATTAATGTCAGGGACAATAGAGGACTGAAGTACTGCCTTCTCCAGACACAATATTCTCATTGGAAGATCAGAATGAATTGATTCTTGGATGTAGAGGTAGATAAGGACCTCAAAGCACTGACTTCTCATATCCTACTTGTAGCTGAAGACCCGTGTTCTAACTGGGTACTCAAAGCTTTTGGAACGGTAGTTGGTTGTATTCAGGTTGTTTTTACAAATAGCTTATTGGATGATTCTATCATGTCAATCTGTTCTTTTGTCACTCTCCTAATCAGTGTACTCTGCAAATTTTATCAGCAGTGATTTTATTGCTTTCTTGTAGGCTATTCAAAATAAGTTAGCAAGGAGTCAAGATTGGTACAGCTTTTATGATGACATTTGAAGGCTGACAGCAATTTTTTCATTTAAACTACACCGTAATGGTTTTCTATTACAATAATAATTTCTTTTTAATATTTTATTGTAGTTTCTCAATCAAAATTCTATGTAGATGGATATTTTATGGAAGTATAAAGACATTTCTATAACACAGTTATATTTATCTATCAAACTTACATTCTTACAGAAAAGGATATTGTTATATTTATATACTCAGGATAAAGTTATCCTGAATGTATGTATACCTCCATACATTACTATTGATTTGCATTAATTAAATTATCCTTCTTTAATTCTTTCTTAATGGAGTCTCTTATCAGTCATTCTGTCATATACTTCGGATCAATATTACGTTGATAAGACTACAATATCAATGTATCTTTTTTTCAGGATCGGCATGACCTTTGCTTTCTTTCAGTGCTCTGGAATTTCTCTAATATTCGAAAACTGACTGAAATGAATATTCACCATCCATTATGCTGGCTCATTTAAAACTCCTGGGTGTGATTAATCTGTACATGCTGATTTAAGAAGAACTAAATTTAGAACCTACAGATAACGAGATCTCCCTTGATTTTCATTTTAATGTAAATAAAAAATTGGGCTTTAAACACTGTGATTAGAGATGTCTTTTAGTTGCTCTGTTCAGTCTCCTGGTGTTTTGCTGTTTCAGTATCTGAGATCCTGCAGGTGGAATTGAAGCCTCTGAATTTTTAAAGATTTTTTTTTTAAAAAAGGGAGCTACACATTTCTTTGCAGATTACCTTTGATTTGTATGAACCCTTGGGATAAATCTCAGCTCCCCCAGCAAGTCATGCATTATAAGCAGTCCAGTCCTGTTTCTAACCTTTACAGGAGGGAGTTATTTTTTGTTTTTCACTTAACTTGGTTGTGCATTCTCAGTCTTTTGCATTTCTGGGGGAAAAAAAGTCTTAAAAACTAAAGCTTTTGATTAGTAGGATTGTATATCCCAGCGTCTCAACTTCTTTGTCATAATAAATGTAACATGGACACTATTTACTGACTTCTTTTTCCAAGACTTCTAAAACTATTGAAAGTTTTGGAGAAAGTACACAAACATATTTCTATTTTATAACAGAGGAAACGAAGCAGTGACCATCTATATACAAATATATTTGCACATATGTAACATATAGTGATGTGATATATAACATTGATAAATACATTATGAGCTGTTGGTAGAAGCAATATTTTAAACAGACAAAAGGAAGAGGCTGGAGAGTCTGTTCCTCCATGGATTAGGTGGGTTGTGCTGTGGCTCATATGGCAGGAGGTTGCTCTCTTGGATGCAGAAGCCTTCCAACCCCACACCCACCAGAGCTGCCCCTTTCTTCTGCATAAGCAACTCCAAATCTTCATTGGTGGCAGGGGAAGGAACAAGAGACATTCTCAATAAAGAGATTAAACCATTGCAACCACAGCCCAAAAACATTTATTTTGAAGACAAAATAGCAGTAGCACTAAGTCTGTGATTATACGACTGTTCAAGCTCAACATCCTGAGCACCCCACTGATGTTGCAACAAAAAAATTAATTCATATGTATATTTACAAGATGGAGCCCTTTGCTGTCGGGAATTCTGGCCTTGTGCTTTATTTCTGCCACCTGCCATTACCCTTATTTATTGACTCAGATTTGCATGCACAGTAGGACTCACAGGTGGATATTTTCTAATAATTGTGAAAGAGTTTCGTGTTTGCTGGATGCTGTCATCTGCATCACTAAGGTATCACTGTACTGTATTTAATTAAAGTATCTCTGGGATGCCTATTATAGAGAATCGATAACAGAATAAAGATGCACAAAAAATGATAAAATGATTACATTTTTGACCTCAGATACTTAAAACATGAAGTGCTCTCACATGTCTTGAAATGGGAAATTTGGTGGTACAAAGAAGCAGCATAAGTCCCCAGAACAATGGATTTGGATGTTTTATATTACTGAAAAGGACTTGGGAATTACTTGAGAAAACACATTTAAAACAGTTGCATTTAAAGTAAATAAAGGCTTATGCCCACCCTAGAAAGCAGTTCTGTAGTGCCTGTTCTGTTATTCTGAATAGACCAGCTTTACTTCCTCCAGTCTGTATCTCCTTCTCATGTGCCTCAAATCATGTGCTTCTTGGTGAGGCCCACCATATTCAGAGCAGTTTGTTAAGACACTGAAGCTTTTTAAAATGCATACTGTGTGTGCACAGAAGGTCTTCATTTGTCAGATTAGCTCACAGATCAGACACCATTCAAAAGAGCAGAATGGTGCTAGAACAAGGATGTCATCTTATCCTATAGTGAAACTGAATTCCCCCTTCAATCAAAGGCTGACACAAACAGACGCAAATTACTAATTTTCAAGTTTTACTCCAATAATTATTAATCTAAATAATTTTAAAACTCTTTTCATGGTCACAGACTGCATTCACACATTCCCAGCTACTTCCAAGACAGCTGAAGAGGTGACCATCTCTTGCACATCCACAGCTGCTGACTGCTGCTCTTCTGATCTGCCGTTGGAAGCGCTTTCATAAATGCTCCTCTACTCATTTCAGACAGAGTAACCCAGGTACAGTTAAACAGTTTTAAAGTGCTGACCAAGTCCTTGCTATGGATGTATTCTTGGTGGAGCTGTTTGGGATTGGCCAAGCCATGGCTACAAAACCATGCCAGCACAAGCCTCCAGCATGGAAGTAGATGACTTAGCAATGCTCCATGGTCATGGCACAGATGGTATTGTCACTGGGGTTGATTAACACCATCCTGTATCCAAGAACGAGGCTTCCACAGCTGAGCTGAAGCACTTTGGCAATACAGTAACAGGAATTTCTGTCCAGCTAGAACACACTTTTTGTTTTATTGGTGCTTTAGTATTTGTGAGGTAGACATGCTTATTCATTCACACCCACACCAAAGTCAGGTGTGTCCTAAACATCTAAATTAGGTAGGTAGATAGGATCAATTCTTTCACCCCCCTGTGACCTAATTCCATTCATGTAATGTGGCCCTCCCTCAATAATAGACATGGCAGTATGTTTTACGTTAAACAAATTTCTATCCTTTCCTTTCTACAAGGGTGATATTGAGAAATGGTTGAGCAAAACCAAATAACTTTAATTGTTAGGAGAAAATGTGCTTAATTATCCAGGATTAATTATTGAGTAATATGATCAAATATAAAACCAGATTTTTAAATGTCAGGAATAGTGAGAAGAAAAAAATACTAATTATACCAACCCTCCAGGTAGAATCAGAGACTTTTGTGTCCTGAATTTAGCTCTCTGATTACTGATTTATATTTAAACAAACCCCTTTGTGACAAAATCTCTTCCTATTAACCAACTTAAGAAATATAGGTTATATTGAATACAATTTGCAGTTTTAGCCACTGTCATGTAAAACAACTGGTGTATTATTGTAATGAACGCCAACTGATCACAAAAGATGTTATTTCATTATTTTGATTTTTCCCTATACAAATTCAGAAGACAAATGATCAGAGAGATCTGCTTGGGGTGGGGGAGAGAGGGGCAAACACACAAAACCAGCCTGCTATTGTGAGATTTCTGAAATACATTAAGGCATGAATTTGTTTTGGTATTACCCTGCATAGCAAAACCTTTATTTCACAATGAGTAAGCCTTTTTACTTATTTTCTTTTCATGGAACAGTAGAATCATAGAATGGTTTGGGTTGGAATGGATGTTAGAGATCATCTATTTATTGAGTCAAAATACTTCCTTTTATTTGATTAAAAACTTTCACACAAAAATGGTTATGCGTTGGACAGCCTAATTTATACAATCTACTTTGTGAATAAGCCCTAGCAATGGATTAAACATGAATTGTTGGATTGTTGCTGTGATCTGATTCCTGAGCACTTATAAATAAATATATTCCCCTGTGGCTTCACTAAACCTTTGAAAAGTACATTTGTATGCAAATCTGTGAAAGGTTGTATGGCAGTGTCACCCTTAGCATTGCTCAAGTTGTGCAATACCATAGCAGACTGTGGAACAGTCTGACAGCTGATGTATTGGAAGCTCCTGGCTGGTTTTAGCAGGGACATTTAAAATTAGAGAGCATAAGAAGCCAGGCTATGAATTACAGAGGACAATTTCTGCCATGTTCAAGAGATGGACTGGATGATCTGCTAGGCCTTCCTATTAATATATTCTACTGATACACACAATATTCTCACAGTCATTTGCTAACTTTTGCTAATATTGCTTAAGGATTAAAATAAGTGATACTCTGATGCATAAAATGCAGGTGTCTACTAGGTGCCCATGAAATGGGCCACCATTAGCTACCAGCCTGGCCTTCCACTGGTGTGCCATGGCCAGTATTGACTATGCTGGAAGGTAGCAGTCATATGACTGACTCACTGCTCTTTTAACCAACACCACCTAGCTTTCAGCTGAACTGCAGCAACAGTTATTTCAGCTATAGGCTTTTGTTACAGGTTGAGGTAGTTTATACCCATCACACAAATGTAATGGAAAATTGCTTTACAGCAATTCCGTTCTTCTAACAGACTATTATAGCATGAGGCTGTTGGAAATAACAAAGAGATAACTGAAATGAGGCTTTTTCAGTTAGGAAAACATAGGACCTTTGAATAAGGTACTGTTTGTTTGATTTGCTCCTCTTTTCCTTGTGCAGCAAAAGAAAACATTTGAATACTAAATTCTTCTATCTGAAATGAGATAAGGAACCTTTCAGGCCAGACAATAAGAGTAATTAAAAATTATGTAAATTAGGCATTTCAGCAAAGATATTCAGCTTTTTTTTTTTTTTTTCCTTCAACAAAACACTTTTTCTTCCACTGGAAACCAGAATTTTCAAACGAGAGCCTGTTTCAACAAATTCCTAGGATAAAAAACACCTGCCTCCTTTATTAGCCTGTGTGATGATACCCAGCCAAGTTTCACATTGTCTGTGAGATCATAAGATGGTGGCACTTACTAATTAACTGGGCAAAGTAGTGTTTCAACCTGCTAATAATTCAGTGTGTGGTCAACATCAGTACCAACATCAGGATTTGATTTTCAGGTCTACAGCAGATGACTTACATAGCAGGAATAACTGACAGTGATTGCAGAATATAGTTCTCAGTTTTCTATGGGTTTTTTTTTTTGACAGAAAATAAGCTCTTGAAGAGCTTATGTCCTGTGTGGGAAATGTCTCTAGTTTTTAGTGCTCTCCTCAACCTGCCTGTTCTGTGCCATGATCTGCCCATCGTGTTACACCACATACCTAAACAATCATAGTTCCTCTTAGCCTATTCTTCTCTTCTTTCGCATCTCTATGTGCCCTGTCTTCTGATTCCTGCAAACCCCTCCACTATCTCATGACCCAGAATTCATCATATTGTTACATTCTACTTGCCAGGGGATTATACATCACAGCAATATCGTTAAAAAAAAAAAAAAAAAAAAAAACAAAAACAGAAACAAAAACACAAAAAAAAAAAAAAAGAAAATCCCTTGGACCTTGCAATGCACGGTGAAACATCGTCAACATAGCCCAGTTCCTCAGTGGATGTATGTTAACTCTTAAAAATTCACTGAGAGTATGCAGGTATATTGCTTTTAGAAACTTAGGAATTAACCAAATGTTGTGAGGTTTCCTCAGGAAGAGCAGGAGGTATGGCCCTAAAACAACCTCCTGCCAGATTTGGAAGTCCTCATTCGAAATGTAGAACTGCTGGGGTTTTAAACCTCTTGGCTGAAATATTGGTAACAGATTTGATAAAAAAGCATTTCTTTCTGTTTCCATCTCAGAAATTCCCTGGAGGGGAAAAATAAAGTCTGAAATAGAAATACATGCTACTAGGGCTAAATTGAGACTGGCAAAGGTATAAGCAACTGAAAACAAAGCATTACAAGGGAAAACTCAACTATAAATTTCACATAGAGTACAGTGAACTGTGTATAATGTATCTTGCATGTAAAATAGCACCTTGCTCTCTTTTGCAGTCAGAACAGTATTAAACAAATCTTTTTTTTCCCTTACTGCATAAGCACTAAGTTATGAGACATCTTCCAATTGATGTCAAAACCTAGACAGCCTCCACTTTATGTAGTGAAGGAACTTTGAGAAGTACAAACATGTCAGATACAGAGTGAAGGGTCAGACATTTAAAAAGAAGTGATAGCAAGCATAATTAACCCATTTCAAACTCAGAATTATTTTAAAGAAGGTTAGAAACATTTTTAACTGAGTAAGGGCTTTATTACATGACAGCGCTTAAAAGTTCCTTTAGGAAGCACACTGGCCAGAAATATACTATGGGATTGTTATGGTTATGACCAAATAAATTGAAATATTCACAACTAATGTTGACACCAAGTAGCTGAGCATAGCAGGAAGCTGCCCATTGGTAATTTACATATTCACTTCTAATTGTGCCTATGCATCATAAAGATTGTTCATATTTGCAACTGCTGCCCTCTGAACCGAGTAATTTTCCAGTGGCATATATTTGCTTTCACCACAGGTAACTTTCATTAATGGTAATTAAAGGACAATTTTTACTGCATTATGCTACAGGAAACAATAAGTGATTGCTGAGTGATTAATAGCTAAACTAAGTTTGAGACATACAATCAATCTCATAGGCACAAGAGATTGTTCCTGTTATGTAATGAAAAGTATCAGGAAAGACACACCCTATTTCTTGTGAATAGCCCTGCTTACCCTTTAAATTCCATTGGATGGCACTAAATGGCCTGATTTATTTCTAAATGTTCCCAACAGAGAATAGCCTCAGTCTGTATGTAATGACTTTTACCCTCATTATCTGCACAGTCTGTGTTTGAGCTCTGACTGGGACAATACCAAGGAGGATGTCAATGTTATCTTAGTGTGGAAATTATTTTCTAGTAGACAACTACATCCGAGGGTTGAGTGCATCCAGTCCCATTCCTTTTGGCAACTGAAGATGCTCCTTTTCAAACACTACTCCACTCAGTTGAAAGCTTCCAATTGAAGCTTTACTGTTTCACTGTGAGCTGGAACAGACCCAGTAACTGTAATTGTGTTTTCACGTGCTGAAAAAAAAACCCAGCCTATTATGCTGTGCCTTATTTTGCCATCCAAATATTGTGCTGAGAAACACTATCACTACAGAATTGCTGTCAAATATTTATTTTTGTTGGGAAAATAGCACTCTTTATGTAGTGGCACAATGTTATCATTTAATTATTTTTTCTTTTCTCCTTTTTGAGGGAAAGCTGCAGTTCAATGAAGTACATATTTAAATGCAAAAGAGGCACACCAATTAATCAGTACAGAATACGAATGCTTTTAATCTGCATCAAAAAAACCTGCGCTGCTTAGGAAAAAAACAATCTTTTGAATAGAAATTATATAAAAGTAATTCCCATCCATGTTCACATTTCTTCAAACACAATGAAAAATTGCAATTGTGCAATTAAATTATCTTCACAATATTACATTATTTTATGGCTTTGCATTATGCTAAGAATATTTTCATAAGTCTTTCATTTAGTTTTATTTAGCATAAAAATGGACATACATGAATAATTTAAATTGATAAAAAAGTAAAATATCCATAGAGATAGATCAAATACTAGCTCTGAAACAGTGAGAACTGAAAAATAGATGTTTACTGCTTTCTAATTAATGTACAGAAACTTAGTACTGAAGATAGAAAATAAATTAGGGTAGAGATTGCAGTTAGGTATAGCCATTAGCATGGACTAATCGATTTTGAAGTGCATATAAACAGGATGATGGAATTATTACAGTCAACTCTTTATTATCCAGGTTCATAGGAGACTGGGAACTGATGGAGAACAGAAAAACCTGGATATTAGAGATGCTCCAAGGAGCACTAGAAACACTTCAGTTCTGTGTGTAGTAAGCACAGTCCAGAAAACCTTATTAATTCCCAGGGCACAGAAGACTTACCTTTGGATCTGCTGTATTCCCTTTCATAGCTGATTATGCAAATACTACTTTATGCAGGGCAAGGTGTCTCTCTGTCTGCTTTTGACCAGAAGCTCTATGCAGGGTGAAAAACCTTTCCTGGAGAAGTTTCATTTCACATACACATATCAAAGAAAGTCTTCCATTTTAAAGGACTGGTATCCCCCAACAAATAGCTATTTCATCAGGAAATTCTAACCTGCCCTCTAATGTGTGGGCCAAACCTGCATGGGTCTATCAAACATACTGACTTTCACTCAGTGCTTATCCCTTGCAATGGAATTGAGTTTTTTCATATTTAAACTGCCCCTTCCCCCCCCCCCTAAATAAAAAATATTTGCAAATAAAAAAGAATTACTGCCAGAAATCCACCTCCTGCTTTAATTGCTTACTTTAAAGCCAGCCTTTCCTCAAAATAGTTTTACGACAAAATAGTTTAGCTTTGCTTGTTACTGGTATAAGAAGCAAGTCATCTTATCATGTCACACAATACCTATGTTACCTAATTTAGGTCTAGGAAGAAAGAAATGGGCTTTTTGAAGTTCTGCATATGTATGGCTTCATCACTGTGGTCTGCATCCACCACTTTTCCCGTGCTCTTAGGGTGGTGGATGCCTCCTCTGCCTTTCTAGTAGTTTGAGGGATTAAGAAGATAAGCCTACTTTGTGATGGGCAGCTGGAAGTAATGGCAGCAAAAGGGACCTAGATTGGGAGCTGGGAACAGAAGATACAGGAAGAATTCTTTGATGCCGTGAAAATAGAAAGGCAAAGTCAGGAGGCAATCTGGTGGTCAGAGTCTGAGCTGTGAAAGATGAAAGAGTGAAGACCAAAATGAAAGAGGCCAAAGGAAGAGGGGATCCAGCATAATATGGGAGGGGAACAGCTGAGATGACAGATTGAGAAAATGTTTGTGAAGGTGACAGAAAAGGAAGGACTGTTGACACTAGATCACTGCTAAGGAGCAAAGATAAGCGCACAGGAGAGATGAAGAGAAGCTTATTAAAAATGAACTAAAGACAGAAGGCAAATCCTGCAAGTGAAAATACATCACAGGAGAAAGGTCATGTCAAAGTACAGTAACACTATCTTTGTGCTGCGCATATCTTGTGCATTCTCAAAGCTGCAATTTTGAATGTTATTATTCCTGTTCTCCCAGGCTGCCTAGCAATGCCTGGCTGTTTTGTGCTGGCTCTGCCGAAGAGCTCGCCGGCTGCCTAGCAACTGCCAGGAAGGCGAGAGGGAGTCCCTGGGCCAGGAGCAGGGGTGCAGCCCTACCCCAGACATGCCTGCTCCTGTGGCAAAGCAGGAGGGAACATTTCCAGTTGTTACAGCTGTGAGAAAAACCTTACAAATATTAATTGGAAAAATGGGCACATGGAGGTGCCCACGAGAGCACCGAGAGCCTGACAAGTTGTCTCTGAGAGGTGGGAACAGCCCCATTCATCTCTGCAATACTCAGACACTCTGTGATGATAATTCAAATAGCAATATAGTTAATTCTTCTGGTTCTTAAGTAAGGCTTTGTGGGATGGATCTGAAGCACAGAAAAGCAAACCAACAGAGTTATGTACCTTCTTGGGCAGCTACTCTAATTTGGTGTAAAAAATAAGAAAAAGGCAAGTTCTGGTCCCAAACCATTGAAGTTATAGCATTAAGTATTCGCAAAGGATTGTCCCAGTGCTGCCACACTTGTTTTACTGTATCACTGTAATCAATAAAAATTTTCTTAAAAGAACATAAGGCTTGGCATTTGGCAGTGGGGCTGATAACGGCGGATCTGAACAGGCCCTATGTCCTCAGTACTTCCAGGTGTCCTCAGATCCCTCATCTCCCTTTTCACTGCACTGTCAAATGTGCTTGTGTAGCCAAACAACCAAATCAGGAATTGACCCAGCTGAGAAACATTCTACAAAATATTAGAGTTATTTCCCAATCAACACTACTGAAGCAAGTACTGTTCCCAAGGGAAAAACAAAGACACATGTCAATCTACGGCCTAGAAAAGGGAACAGTCACAGAGCTACACAAATTACAGTGCAGGACATATTGCTTTGATGCTATTACTTTGATGCTGTTCTAAATAGGTGTGTTTAGAATATAGCCACATTTTTCTCTCCCAGTCGGAACTGGGCAGAAGGACAGTGTTACCCTTGGAGATCTTCATGTCCCATTGAGAAGAAGCAAATCTCAGATGGACAGCTGAGACAGTGAGAGGTATATAAGCACAACGTATTCCAGATGGGATCTCATTCAGGTGACTGGATGGCACCTGAAGAGCATCACTGCATTTTTATCTCTCCCAGTCCAGCCACTTCAGATAGGAAAATCTTCTGTTCCCAGCTCTCTTGCATACTTTAAGGATCTTGAGCAAGTCAGTTAACTTTTCCTTCTAATCAGCAATTTATTGTCCAGGGCAGTGAGAAAGTGTATTAAAAACCACAGAAGTAAACCAACCTAGCAAAATAAAAGTTTCTAAATAAAAATCCAGTGAATGCAGTTCAGATGCACAGTAGTGTCTTCAGCAAATACCAGCTGAAGTCCAAGGTCTGCTGACTGTGGCTCAGTGTTGGTTCTGCTAGATTTGGCAACACTTGCATAACTACCCAAGTATCTCTGTCCTTTCAGGTGCTTTGCAATTGCGCTGTGTACACACTGTGCATGAAGCCAGCTTGGGTCTATTGCATCTGGGTCAATAAATGCTCCAAGAACCTCAGACAAGAGGAACACACTGCAAAGACAGTCAGGTGACCCTGCAGAATCATTCTGAAAGCAAGAGGGCTAGCATGGGGCAGGAGCTAATAAGGCCTGCTGAACCTGGATCTGTTGGGCATGTCTGCAACACAGTTCCCAGTGCATCTTGCATTGTGTGGCCCTTGCACTGCTGAGGTAGTATGGCACTAAGCCAAAAAGTCCTGCTGGAGTTAACTTAGCTCAGCGTGGAGCCAGCTGGAGTATATCCACAGATCTATCCATCAGGTACCGGGGTGTAACACACCTGTCTGTGCCAGGAAAGCTGAAGTCACAATGCAGATGTCACAAGGTGGCGCTCTTTGACGCGGTCTTCTAAGGTCGTCTTGATTTGAGAGCGCATTTTAACGGTGGGGTTTTTGTTTGATTGTTTTGGGGGTTTCTTCGTTGGTTGGTTGTTGTTTGGTTTTGTTTGTTTGTTTTGTTCTTTTCTGGGTCGAGATCCACTGCAGGGGAAGGGGCTGTAAGTCTCCCTCTAGTCTATACTCTACTGCCTGAAGTGGGCGTGTTTACTGGGAGCCAGCACTGCCCTGCTCGGTTGCCATCTGCTTATAGGTTGTCCACCAAAGTGAAGCACAACACATTTAGCAAAACGCATACCTCTGATTATTTTTGTACTGATGTGTAAAGTTCCACATATCTGCTGTCTCTGGGTACAGGGGCAGCCATAACATTCTAAGAAGAGCCGACAACAGTTTTGAGGATGTTAACACTTTCCAAGAAGTAAGTCTGTGATCTGTAGGCAATTACAGACTCGCTGAAGCCAGTGGGTGTTAAGCAATTTGCCACACTGAAAAGAGAAGTAAAATTTATCTTTGTACTATGGTAGCTGGAAACAAGGAGAAGCCAATGCCCAAGATGGATTCTGGTCATGCTTACCCTGGGACCCAGTAAAAGCTTGTCTATACTTCAGCAGTGTTGCAGATCAAATTTAATTATTTTATATTAAAAGAGAATAAAAATGAAATGTTTTATTGGAAATTATGTGCTGTCCTAAAGAGAGTTATTGAAGCCACTTTGGAAACAATTTTGCTACGCTGCCAAATGAATTAACCATTAGAAGATGGCAATGTAGATGCATTTCTACCCCACAACAAGGGCTGTAAATGTACCAGCTCCTTCCTCTGCTGTCCCAGACAGCACTCAAATCTCTCTCACACATCTGCCTAGCTGTTCCCAGACAGGGGATGGTTTCTTGTAGCTCCAGCTGTGAAGACCTTCTCAGGCTCATCTTTTTTTTCCACATTACCTACCATTCATCCTCTCTTCCACAGTTATAGACCAAGATGTTAGACTTTACTGACCTCAGAGGGAAGAATTATTTTTCCTCTTTTTGCCTTGATTTAGAGACATCAGCAGGTATGCTGAAGGATCCTTAATGGAACAGTTTTCAGTGCTGCAAACTGAAGATAAGACTCCAGAGGACATGCAAAATACCACACGGTTACTCAGAGGTGAGTCAGTCTGCTCTTACTATAATGTGTTTGAGAATATTTTTTTCCGAAACCTGCTGACTTTTCACCACTGTGTGGGCTTCTCTGGGACAACTAAAACACACAGACTAATACCAGTTGTGTTTGTAATTGCATACACACAGCATGCAAAGCCAAGGCACAAATAACATAATCTTGGAGACTGCTTCTTCTGGGCTTGTTACTCATTGCAAAGGCAGGCTTGGACATCCCAGCGTAGCAGCCACCTGCTGTTACTGGCTTTTCTTCTGGTATGATCACAGAAACAGAATTTTGCTTACAAAAAAACTTACATGCAAGAAAGATTGTACTAAATAATCACCACGAATTTTCCACACCTTGCAACAACTAGGAGGCCCAGAATAACGATTAACAACTGAGAGAAAAGTATTTACTTCAGCCAAGTATATCAGTTATTCTTAAGAAACTAAAACCAAAGAACTGAGGTAAAAGAGGGGCAGGAATAATGCATTTACCTCAGCCAAATGCATCAGTTGTTGTTATAAAACTAAGACCAGAAAAATGCAAATTGTCAATCACTTCTTGGCAGGCCTTCACAAATACCTGCAGATTATTTTTCCCTCCCTACGGGATAACCCCCTGCTAAGGGACTGATTGACATTAATTATGACACTCCTATTGTTTTACAATTTTACTGTTAACTTACAAACGCCTGGCCTGCAGGAGGCCGGATAACCAGGGCAGCGCTTCGCTTCCCTCACAGACTTCTTTGGCTTCTCCTGCGGAGAGGCATCACTTCAGGGCAGCACTAGTGGGGCTAGGGCTAATTCTGAGAAGTGCGAGGATAACACACAAGCCTCTCCTCTAGTCTCCAGGCGCCCAACACAACGGTCCGACAGCTCTCTCGCGGTCCCGCTACCGAAGGGAGTCAGGCGGGCGGCGGACTTAACGCAGCACCAGCTCCCCTCACGGCCACGGGCGGCGGCCATGAGCAGCACCCGCCCTTCGCATGCGCTCTGTGCGGCGCGGCGCTGCCTACAACTCCCGGCTTGCAGTGCAAAGCGGGCGTGGGTTCCTCTCTCTTTTTTTTTTTTTTTTTAAAAAAAAAAAAAAAAAAAAAGCTTTCTTTTTTTTCCCCCTCCCCTCGGAGGGGGGAGGATGGGTGGGGAAAGCGAGAGCTCACGAAAGCGAGGCGAGGAGGAATCCCACAATACCAGGCGGGTTGCTAGCACGGCGCTGTTGCTGTCTCTTTAATGCAAGAGGAAGCGATGCGGAGGGGTGGAAAATGGCAGAGTTGCAGATGTTGCTAGAGGAGGAAATCCCTTCTGGCAAGCGGGCTCTGCTCGAGAGCTACCAGAACCTCACTCGAGTGGCCGACTACTGCGAAAACAACTACATCCAGGTGAGGAGCGGCAGCGCAGCTCGCAGGGGCCCGCCGCTGGTGGAGCGGGGAGGCTCGGCTGGGTTCGGCTCTCGGGTGCAGGCTGCGGGGCCGGAGCCGCCTGAGGAGCAGCGCGGCCCCCGGCTGCTCCCGCCGCGGCTCCTCGCCTCGTAGCCGCTCCCCCGGCTTTGCTTTTTCTTTCAACTTTGCCAGCCGAACAACTGGGCTCCCTCCCCCCTCTCCAGAGGGGAAGGGAGGGGGTTATTATGTCAGTCCGGCTCGGAGGGTGTGTCTCTTCTTTTTTTTTTTTTTTTTTTCCTCCTTTTTTCCCCCCCTTCGTTTTTTCTCCTCCTCTCTATTTGTTTATTATGAGTCACATCACGGAGACCTCCCGGTGTTGGGGTGAGGAGTGAGTGTGGTGTGAGGGCCGGCGAGCCTCTCCTTGCGGCCAGTTCAGAGCCGGTACCTCAGGTTTCCCCCTGGCTCCCCGGCGGCACGGCTCGGCTCCCTCAGGGGGAAGCCGGCAGGGCGGCGGTTGGTGTCGGTTGCTGAGGCTGGCAGCTCCGCGCGCCCCCAGCGCCTCACGTGGAGCGCGGGTGCCAGCCGCCTCCTCCGCCGGAGCCGGGCGGGCAGCGCGGGGCCGCCATCCGCAGCGGCGCGGGGAGCGGAAGGGGCCCCGCACATCCGTGACATCACGTAATTCTGTCACCGGGGTCGGGTGGGGGGGATCGGTTGACCCGCCGCGGTGGGCAGCTGGCGGGGGCAGGAAGCTGCCTGTCCGCACGCACCGGTGGGGAAGCGTGAGGTGGTGGTGTTTCAAAATGGCAATCGGTGCCTCCCGCAGGCTCCGCGGCTCAGGCGCCCTACAGCGGGAATTTCAGGCCGGGTCTCTGGAGCTGGAAGAGGCTTCATTGGCTGTAGCGTGTCCCCCCCAGTCCGTGTGGATTTTTTCCCTCCCTAGCTTGCCATGCTTCCTGGCCTTGCTTAAGTCTGTGTTTTGTGAAGCTACTTTAAGCGCAATTTACTATTACTATTTTTTCAGGATTTGCAGCACATAACTGTGTATTTTGCCCTACTAATGTGGACACAGAGAGAGATGCTCGCATTCAATTTGTTGGGCTTTTTTGATTATTATTTTTAATAAAAAATATTGAAGGGGAAAAGCAAATAAACTGCATTCTACTTACTACCGAGCTTGTAAAGTGAACTTGTTGAATCTAATACTAGACTACCTGTGATGAATATTCAGTACAGGTTATTAAATTCCCTGGCATCCATCGTTGTTGGTAAGATGTCTTACCATTTTTAGTAATGGAGCAGCAAATTTGAAGCCAGCTTTAATACTATGAAGTAAATAGATGTATATATTTTAAAATGAGCTGCTTGGAGTGAAGCTGCTCTAAGAAGCCATATTTTAAAGGTTTGGTTTTTTCTTTTGGTGGTGGTATGTGATGTACTATGAGTTAATGTCTATTTACTCTTCCGAGTTGTTTGCTCCACCCAAAGAAAGCTGCTGATATAAATACTTCTGAGAGGCGAGGTTCATTTGGTTTTACTCATGGGAAATATGACAAATACATGAGCATGGTAATTGTGGCACAAGTTTTGACGTGTCTCCTGCTCCTGACTTTTTCCCTGTGTCAGAAAGTTAGAGAACTTTCAGTTACATCATTTTCTTGGGAGTCCTGAGACTTGCTTTTCTTTCCTTCAAGCAGACAAACCAAAAACCCCACCAGTTGTGCTAGTTTGCATTCAGTCATTTGGGGTGTTTTTTTGTTTTTTTGTTTTTTTTTTTTTTTTTCTTTTCTCCTTTAATTTGGTAGTTCATTTTCACCCCAAGTATCAAGGTCAGCTGGATGTGGAATTGGTGCGGTCTGTTTTATCTGTGTACAGCTGTGTTTACCCCTTCTGAAAGGAAGCTACAGTTTAAAAAGTCCTATTGAGGACTTGAACAGTAGCTTTGAAAAATGTATCTCTCTCTTGGACATGCGTTGTACATTTACTCAGTAAAAAATGGCAAATATATTGATAAAATTAAATTTATACATGTATGTTAAATGTGTAGTGGAGGTGGGTATTTTAATCAGCACTTTATGTGAAGCCATCTGCTCTCCAGTTGGACTACTGAACAGATTATACTTGCAGTGCCCATGGTGGGGCCACTGCAGGATTAGGCAATATGACACAGGGCACTGGGTTATGAGATTTTGGAGAGTTGTATGTATTGTGGGATGAGAAGGGAGGAACGAAGAGGAAGAGGCTTAACCAGCACATAATAGAAAGTGTATGTATTTAATGTAATTGAGCCTTTTATATAAAAGGCAGGCCAGAACAGAGAACCTGGTCATGAAGCGAGTGTTAAAATAGTTCAGGAGTGGCTATGCATCTTAATTTGCCCTGTAGCATGTAACTGATCCAGTCTGGCCTCTGAGCTTGGATAGATTTGAATTTGGAGAGTTTTCCCCCTTTCTGAGGTAAGGGCTATGTGCTCCTTAGTAGGAAGACTTATTAATGTGTGCTGTCGCCCACTCTGTGGCATTGAGGTGATACAAGATTGACTATTCTGAGTATTGCTGCTAACAGCTTGTAGAAACTATAACAACACTTGGCTATTTATTAAGAACTCTTGATGTTCTTAGTCTTATGTTTTGTGTTCTTTGCTCACTTAAGAGGGAAGTAATTTCCCACCCCAGTATTGCTGTATTTGAAGTATATCTGTATTTTTGATCTGAAAACATATGAATTGTGCTTTGTCTCTCACTTCATCTGAGAATAATTCTCATAAAGTTTTAGTTGTGCTGTTTTTAAGAGAATTTGTCTTTAGCATCTTTACAATTTCTTAAAAAAAAAAGAAGGGGGGGGGGGCGGTGGGGGGGATGGGAACTCACTTGGGTGAAACTTGGCTCCTTAATGGTGTATATAGCTTTACTGACCACAAGCATCCCTTTACTGAACCATTTAGGAAAGATGACAGTTTTCAAGACTCTCAAGTTGGAAATCGCTGTTCTCAGAAAAGTGGGGAAGCAGTTTCCTGCTAAGGCAAATTCTAAGGAAATCTAAATGTTAGGGAGTAACACAGTTTTCTCCAGACCATGTATATTCTGGTTATCTAGAAGGTTTATCTACTAGGAAGGGAAAAGAATTCAGCAGAAGCAGAGCATGTAAGTTTCTAAGGAAAACCTGCAGTGCTAGAAAGAGTACACTATTGTGGCTTGGGAGAGATCAGGGAGAGAGGGAGATACAAAAAAGGGAAGGAAGTCGTGACATTATTGGTGAGGACTTTTGCTTCGACTGCAAAGAAAAAGGCATTATAAATACATCACTGTATTTAATCTGCCAAAATCTAAAATCTGGTATGTTTCTAGTGGGCAGCTTCAGTGGTAAGCAGGTAGAAAATTAGATTCCTATTTTCTTTTAGATCAGAGACTTAAAATCTGAACAGTTTTAAGAGCCAGTTTTGGACCATGCATATTTAATCAGAAGCACATTTTTTGTCTCCTGAAGTAAGTTTTCTTAAATATAGAGAAATTGCATTTTTGTTAATCTTCTCTAAATTCTTTTTTTCTTTTTTTGGCCTGGTACTCTTTAAAAGACTGGTATGACTGTGATCTCTTATGCTGGAGGCATTTACATGTGGATCGGCATACCTTTATAATAGTACACAGTGAGATTAACTGGGGGGAGGAGCAGTGAAACTGTCTTGCATGGAAATAAATAAAACTTCTTCATAGATACCATATAAATGTAAGTTCCAGTAACTCATGCCTTCCCCAAATCCTTTTGCCTGCCAATAAAATCTAAGACTAGCTCCTTTCAGTGTGTGTGTAGCTGTGAAAGGTTATCTGAAAATCCATAGCATAAATCTGAATATACTAGTAAGGATTTTCCTTAGTGTCCTAAACAGTATGACCTTTATCAATTCTGATACAGAAATAACATACGAGTTAAAGCACAGCTTCAGTTATAATTCTTCGACTGAAAATAAATACAAGAGAAAATTTACTTTTTAGTGTCCTAGCAGAATTGAATTCTTTTCAGTTTTTAATGAATTTGTTTTCAGTAATTACATTATGAAGTGTTAGAATGGTGACACTGGAGACGCTGGGTTTCTGTGTCAGACTGATGACTTCCTTCTGAACAGCTTCAGTTGGCTGTTGTAGCTCAGGGAGGCCTCTCTGTGCTATTAAAAAAAAAAATGCTTACAACTCTTGCTACTTGCTGCTGTCTAAATCAAATGTTTCTTATACTCTTGTTTATGCATAGGCAGATACTTAGGTTTTGTCAGTCTCTTTCCTTCTAGGTCACTTGGAAAGATCCATTTGTAATCTTTTAAGTCAAAATCATATATGAATTTAATACGATTGTGAGAACCTCTAAGTGAATAGCTTGCAATCCGTGCTGCTTGTGTAAATTCCAATGCTGATGGTGTCTAGTGGGTAGATTTACCAGCTTTAGAAAATAAATTAAGTGAAAGACCTTTTAAGGAAATAAGTGCTGTGTTGCTGAAGTATGTGTGTTGTTGTTGTCATGTTATTTCCTTCTGTAGCTTCCAACTGGTATGTGGAAACTGAATGGTGAGTTAACAAGCTATTCTGGGTAAAACAAACCAAAGCAGGGACAGATTTCAGTCTGACTGCTGTTGCTAAAAACTTAATTTCCTTCCTGTTGACAGAAAAAGAAATGTGCGGAGTTAAGCAGAGTGTTAAGCGCAAGAAGTTCCACAAATCCTTATGTTATCTTCCAGCATGTGTAAAGGAATCTTTTCTGTTTGAGAACTTGGATGTTCTGTACTTCATATTCAGTACATAGGAAAGGAAATAACCTTTTTTTGTGTGTGTTTATTTTTCCTTAAATGTTGGTAACTGATCTGACAGTTGGTTTTGTTGCTGAGTGTACAGAATGTGGCTTAGCTTAGTGTAGTACAAAGAACTTCACTGAGAATGTCTAATTCAGGAAATGACCTGCTTTAAATGGATAAACTTCTTAAATTGTCACTAATACAAATCTTCTGTGTGCCATGAGAACTTGCATGCTTTTATGCTCATAGGTTAATAAGTTTGCGCTGGGAGTAAATAAGTGATTTAATTTTTTTTTTGGTCTGCTTTTGTTGCTAAATTTGGAATGCTTTACAGAAATCCCGAACTTAGGTAGTTCATTTTCTGTAGCACCAAAATATAATTCAAAATTAGACATCTTGAGAGCAAAGAGAGAAAATGTAGATGTACCACCTACTATCCTCTTAAGTTTAAATCATATTATTTAAGAAAAGATGTTAGCTTCTACTTCTAAACACTCTTTTCTTCTAATGTAGTTAAAGCTAATGTTTGCCATCAGTATGAAAGGCACTGGGTGTTCTCAGTGTGTTTGGGTTTCTTTTTCTTTTTATAATAATTTTGATGCAGGTTAGTGGGTTCAGCTTGTAGCTTTTCTACCTTGTATAGGTCTATGCTGGTGCTTTGTGTTTTGGAAAATAACAGCTGTATGTTTAGTTTGAAAGCAGCAATAAGACAATAGTACAAGTTCACTGAATCAGCAAGAGATTACCTTGCATATGCAGGAAATGGCTCCTGGAGTGTTCCATGTCTGTTTTGTGTCCAGAGGAGGTAGAGGATACAAGACCAGCTTTCCCCAATTTATAATTTTCCATTAATTTGGTACATTTGGTTTAAGAAGTCAGCAAGATGTCAGCTGCTCTTTCTGCTCCATTTTTCATTAGTATTTCAGCAGATGATTGTGTCAGCACTGTGCTAGCTTAATCAGGCAGAGTAAAGTGGATTTGGGATAAGCTTTTACAGGTGCATAACGATTCTCCCACAAAGGAAGCACTGACCGATCCTTTCCATTTGCATGCACTTTGGAAGGAAGAAGCATGCAGATTGTCTGTTGTCAGTATACACTAAGCATGATCCTTGCTTTCTACTGTGCTTGCAGTGCCCAGCCCTGTAGGAAAGAAGGCAGACAGGCATGAGTAAGAGGGGCAACTGCCTAATACTTATCTCCCTCCAGATCTCTGGGAGTTTGTTTCAGTAATTAGCTCTTATGGAAAAGAGAAAATAGAAGGGCCTTGAGCAGAACTCATAGTGGATCACATTGTAATGAAGGTAAGAATACATGAATTGGCTGTGTAGAAGTAGGAAGTGTACTTCTGAGGTCAAAGTCCCTGTTAGTATTTGTGCTACTGCTGATCTAAGTTTAACAACACAAAAAACCCCAACTGAAACAAAAAGCTATGCAGCTTCCCAGTATCTTTGTTTAGTATTGTGAACGTAGTCTTGCAGCAGCATAACTGGAGGCATACAATTTATAACTAAGTTGTGGAAGATCATATAGGGATGTGCTGTCAGATTTGAGAACAAAATTTGATTGTTTGGGCTTCCAGTGCTGTGTACAACAAGTATCCCTTCCCTCATCCCCCCTGTGCTTATCCGTCCGGTGTTCTACACAGCAAAAAGTGCCTATCTGCAGAAATGCAGAGACAGTATTCAAAGAGATGGTGTAATGAATCCCTTGGGAAAACATGCACCTGAGCTTGTCACCAGCAATTACTTTTTAAGAGTTTAATGTGTCTGAACCTTAAGTTTCTAATTTTTGGCTTTGCAAACTTCTGGAGTTACATAATGTTTCCCGTATTACCTGACTGCGTGTTTGTGGGGCTCTGTCTTGGCAGAGGCAATAGAAGATACTGCTCTCTTTCTCATAAGGGAAAGCACTCCGTGTTTGGCTATTTTGGGGTCTGAAATCTTACTGAAGTGCAGAGCAGTGGGGTGGCAGCTGTGGGGTATAAGTGTCAGTTCTGGTGTAGCAAGGCATCCTTGGGGGGTAAGAGAGTATCTTGCTCTCTCTGTGCCTGTCTTTGATCCTTAATTAATAATGTGGAGTTGAAAGGAGCATGATGTAGTTTTTATTTGTTGCTGCCAGGTAGGAAATGACTTGTGGGCCCTCAGTTACTTGGTGCCCAGGCTTGTCCCTAATTACTTGAGCATTTTGCTCCTCAGTACTTCTGTTACCCAGAACTGTTTTCCTCTGGTCCAGGACCCAATCTGAGCACTTGTGACACAGAGCTGAGGGATTGATCAATAGGGATCCTCCCTTCCCTGGGCGCTTCAGTAAGGGAAGTAACTTCTGAATTTGTAGCAGATATGGTGCCTCAGTGTGGTTCCTCCCTTTTCCTGACCTTGCTGATGGGGCAGCTGCTTCAGACAGAGACATGATGTCTCCTGTGGGTGGTAGAAATAACCTTTTGCAGCTCAAAACTTGTGCAGAACCCTCGGGGACCAAGACCAGGGTGCCATGGAGAATAGGTCACTGTTCCTGAACAGAGCTCTGTGAACAGGATGGTATCTGCAGGTGCTGTTTCTTCTTCGCCACCAGCCTGTCAGTGTGCCCTTCTGACTGTACTCGAGCTCATTCAAGTGTTTCATCGGCTTAGGGCCCAGTGAAATAAAAGTACGTACTTCTAACAGGTGGGTTCTTTGAGGAATCCATTTATTGTACAGTGAATGAAAGCAGAACTATGAAATCCTCCTCTTGGTATTAGAGGGAATGTGCATTGCATGGGTTTTTTGTGGTTGCCCTCCTCCCCCTTGTTAATAAGAGTGTAGATGGCGCCTTTGCTTGAGACTATGCAAATAGTATTATTATTTATGCAAGCCCTTAATGCTGTTCACAGGAGCCATGCACACTTTGCAGAGTATAGATTTGTTACTACGATGCTAATATTTTAGAAGAAAAGGAGGGGTGGAGAACCCTACATGAGAATTTCAGCTTGGAGCAAAACCTGAATGCAGCATTTTCAGATAGAACTTGTAAAATTCATCAGTCTGTATTAACGCGAGATGAAATTGGTAGCCAACTTGCTGGCTAAGCTGAAAAAAACAAATTGGTTTTACTCTGGAAAAAAAAAAAAAAAACAACTGTCTGCTTGAAAGGTGACTTTAGTTTTTATAAAGTTCCTAAGATTCCATATGAAATATGTTTGGTTAATAAGTGCTGGGTTTGGCAAACTGAGAAAGGTTCCACAAACCAAAGCTTCTCATAGTTTGGGCCTCTCTTATGATAAAGTCTCTTCATAAGTGCTGCAGATGATATGTGCCATACTGTTTCTTCTGCTGTTGTGGAATATTCTAAAAGAATAGTAAAGGTTGTCTCTTCTGCAGTTAGATATAGCTTTCTTATGTCACTTACATTTCTTACCCTAGTATAGCTGGTATATTAGTGATAGTGTCATCCCTTGCTCTTTAAAGACCCCAAAATAATCAACTCTCTGTACCGTTTCTACAGCAGAAGAGCAAGCACACTACTCTCTGTGTGAGGAAGCTCTGATACTGTAGTGATGAGCAGTTAAAGAACTCATGGGGAAGAAGACCTCACTCGCTTTCCTAATTTTAGTAAAACTTCAAAGACAGAAATGAAACATGCTATTCTACTTCTGTTAAGAAAGCAGGGAGGTCTTTTGGAACTTGGGCAGAGGAGGCTTGCTAAAATGGAAGTTAGTTTTGACATCCTTTGAGTTGAACTTAATGTTCTTACAGGGTGCCCTTAAGGTTATAAATAGTTCCAAGAAAAAAAATTATTTGTTTACTACTTGAAACATAGCAATTCTTTGATATCTTTGGAAAAGTTGAAATGTAGACTCTGGCAACTCTCACACCAGTGTTTCACATGATAATGTTTTTTTCTAAGCTATACATTATCAAGCAAGTGTAGGGTTCTTTGTTGGCTTTTTTTTTTCCCTTCCCAGCTAATCTTTTGCCAGATGTGTATCTTCACTTTCATCCTCTGATCTCCTTATTGTACTTCGGGGTCAGCAAACCTGCCAACCAGTATTCATCCTGGCAGCAGTCTTTGTCAGTTGAGCATTTTATTTGACTTAATTTGTAGCAAGCGTACTACAAATTAATACTTAAACTGTGTTCCCCATGCAATAATCCTGTGTTTTCTGGAGGCTAAGAAAATCTCTGCATAAAACAAACAGATAAGAAGAACAAGGTGTCCAGGCAGTTATGCAGACTAGTGCAATAATATTTAAGTGGCTGCAGGATACCTTGCCATGACTTGTCTTTTCACATTTGTACACCTAATAGCGTTAACTATTATGCCACGAAATGTTGCTAGTGACAACATTTCTCTTTCTAGGTGCTGCTTCTAGCCTGTGATCTCAAATGTGAATTTACTGATTTCTGTCTCACTGTTGACAGTCTCATAGCTGCTTGCTGCAGGGCATTGCATAGGTCTGTTGTCTCACCATTTTACTGCCAAATACTGTGGATTTTGTCTTTTGCTGCCATTGACACAAGATTGCTCTCATCACAGCTTCTGCCTCTGAAATACTCATGTTTCTTCTCTACCTCATTGACTTTATCTCATATCAAATCTCATCTGAAAACTTCTTCTCCCTCGCCTATTTCTTTTAATTAACCTCTTTCTATTATTTAACTGCATATTTTACTGCCTTGCTGCTTAAATTATACAGCTATTTTTCATGATAATTTTCAGACAAACAGCTTCTACTAGCATGGGTTTGAAGAATTTGAAACCAGCAGCTACTGAAGACATTTATATGTGTGTCTTTAGGTTGTCTTTATTGACACACAGTTAAGACTAAGACCTTGGCTGTGAAGTGATCTGTAACCACCTGAAGAAACCATGATCAGGATACAGAGGAAACAAAGGGGAGCTGGAGGGATGTGGTGTGCAGTGGGACCGAAGGTGATTCTGTTTGCTGGTAAAACTCTTAGGAGGCCTTTGCCAGGCCTTTACAAGAAATCTGTCTTGTTCAGGAAGCTGGTCCTATTGTTACTCTGACACCATGGAGTGGAAAGGGCTTCTAAAACTTCTCTGCTCATAGGGCTTTGACTCTCTTATCAGTGAGGGAAAGATGGATGTGTAAGGGGGAAATGGTGTTCTGTTAAACTACATTAGTATATGTTCATCCACAAACCAAAGCTGGACCTGATCCTGAACGGTTTTTATAAAATATGATTACAGTGTTCAGAGTTCCTGCTGTGAGGCCTCGTAGCTGGTGGCTTGGATGATGCTTCAGTCAAGATCCAGAGAGTATCAGACTAAACAAATAGAGGTCTGATGAATCAATGCACTTATGTTGAAAATATCCTTGGAGACCTGGCTGGGAGTTGGTTAGGTTTTGATTAGCTGGCTGGCTTGCAGGATTTCTAAATCTCTGGGAGGAACTATTGTGATGCAAACTTCTGGCTTTAGCTGCCTTAGGTAAAGCATGCTGTCTGGTTTGAAAGTGCTTGTCTCTACAAGGGCTCTCTTCAAATACCGTGGGGGTGTTTCCTGCTGCAGCATACCGTATGCTCTCCCAGCACTGAAATGATCTGGTTGCTGCAGTACTCCTGAGGCTTGTCTGGGAGCGTTGCAAGTATGTGTTGTCTTAAATGGCAACAGATTTTGTATCTCGTTTCTAAGGTGTCTTTCCTTTTGAATGTTGAAGAAAATTGTTGTTGCCATAGATGTAATTGGGCTTATGCAGTGTTGCTTGCTTTCCAAGAAGTGTCATTTCTGGATGTGTTTCATCCCTCCTTAGCAGTCTGCCCTTTAAACCAGCAGAGAAAGGTTACAATCAGTGGAAAGCTTTCTAGCACGCATTCCTTCTTTGGAAACCTGCTGTACATGAACTGTAAAATCATCTCCTGTCAGTACTCTGCAATGAATGTTGAATGTTCAGAGACTGAGGGAGGTATTTGTTGTAACTATGAGAGAGACTCATTTACTGAGGCAAGAAGCTAAGTAAGCAGGGATATGGTACCTGTGGGCTGCTGCTTCTCTGCTGAGGGGAGAGAAGTTGGTTTTGGTCCTGAATGGGGGACATGTGTGGGATTTGAGTTTGGGACTCCTTGGTTTTGGAAAGTGCTTAAAAGTTGACAGAATAGTCTGTGTTGAATAACTGTCTTGCTGACAGAAAATGGGAGTGGTTTGAATGGTGATTGAAAAGGAAGTTGAGGGTATTGAGCCTTTTTCTGGTAGGAGTAAAGGCGCAGGAGGAATGGGGGAGAGTGTATAATGCTCCTTCACCTTGTGTCTCTCTTCAGCCATACTCTTGCTAATTGTGATGTGATAGAAGGACAACATGAAAAGCAAATACTGCTATGGTTTGCTTCCTGCCTACAGCAGACAGCTAGAGAGGTAGCTGTACTCTTTCCCTAGGTTGCTGTAAGGGGTTATTGCAGCAGCTCTGAGAGTAGGGGACTATGAACTGAAGCAGGTACTTACTGACTGTGTAACATCCCACGAGGCCTGCAGGAATCAGTGTGGGCAATACTGTGAGTCATGCTTGTCAGTCTCAAAAAGCAGGAGGCTTTTTAAAATTGGCCTTGGAGGGGAAGAGGTGTTTAATGGAGCAATTGTGAAGGGGTTATGCAAATTGAGAACATGAATGATGAGTGAAAGGTACTCATTTAAGCTTCTTGCCTCCTCAGAAAATGACTAAATGCAAACTTAAACACTGCAAAAGTAAAGGAAAACGCATCATCATTAGGTATAATGGGTGCAAAAATGTGGCCATTCATGATGGTAAAAAAAAAATCACCTTTTGTGACTAGGAAAATGATTTTCTGTTGTTGAGCAGAAAACTTTTTTTTTTTTCCCACCTCCCTGATTTCTGTTAAAAAATAACAAGATGGGCATCTAAAAGCAGTTCCTCTTGTAAGAGATGGTAAAGGACCTTGTAAAAGGTGATAAGGAGGGGAGGTGGTAAAAAGACCAGTTTTCAGTTTAGCTTTGGACATATCTTCAGTGTTTAGGCTGGTTTTGCATAAAAATGCTTTCCTTTTGTATGTGCCCATTCATGTAGGATTCCAATTACATATGAATACTGTTGTCATGGGACGACAACTGTCTATTCTTTGGTAAAAGTGAAAGCATGTTGTTAGGGTATAACTTTTTTCTACTGATACAGCCACTTCTTGCTGTTTTAAATTGCAGTGTTTCAAGCAGAGTTTAGGAAATGTAATTGTTCCAGTTCTGGGCTTGCTTGCATCTGCTCACATCATAGTTGGAATCTTATCTCTGGTAGCTAAGTCTTGCCAGCGGACTTTAATTGGCATGTAATTTGCTCGGATGACTTCTTCTGCCTCTCTTGCAGTGTAGAGAGGACATCCAAGCTTTGAAACAGTGGGATGTGCCAGATATGCTGTCCCACACGCTGCTCTGTGGTTGTGCATGTACTCGGCCTGCCCTGTGTTTTAACTGGGTGAGGGCAGGTGCTCACTTCCTCTGGGGCACACATGAGGTAGATGGCAATGTGGGTATGGGTGGATCTGCAATTGTGGCTGGTGAGTTCCTGTTGTGAAAGGGTTGTTTCTCTGAACACAGCTCCTCTGTGGCTATAGTAAGGCCACTCATCTGCAAAGCTGATTACAGATGAGATAGTAAGGGCCGCCAGAACACCTTGCTACTACAAGTGCTGAAACAGAATAGTTCAGGGATTGTTTTACTAGTGGGGGTAGGGGAAGGTAGGTGGGTGATGTGGACTGATAAGGGTGTGGCTACTCTCACACATCTCGTTGTGAGCACTGTATGGCTCTGTACTTCCTGCATCTGCCTAAAGTTGCCCTTCTCTGTGTTCTGTATAAAGGGGAAGTAGTCTTTATGCTGCTCCTCCACATGATTTTAAAAACACAGTGGAACTTCACTGATTAGAAAACTTTGCTGTAATTGTTTCTGCTAGAGGCATTGTAGCTGTATTTCTAGGAAAGGTTACTCACTTCAACTGCTGCGGTTACTAACAACGCAGCAACTGTTTCTCCAAGATCTTTGTTAACAAAAAAAAACAAAACAAAACAAAAACAAACAAACAAAAAAAACAAAACACCACAACAAAGCAAACCCCTCACTCCTGAATTTAACACTCTATTTCCTGTTGAAGAACTAGCTTTCTGCCTTCTGTTGGTTTCTGTATGTTGTTTTATCTATTGCTGGGTGTGAAGATTGCCATAGTTATTTACATTTTGTTACCTGATGTCCTGACCGTGTGTTTTTTTGGGGAAAGAAACAGTGGTATATTATTGACAGTCTTTTTTAGTTCCTTCTCCTGAGCTGTCTGTTTTGTTCTGTTGTGCTTGTTTTTTAGAGGAGCTATATTCCTACTTGCTGCAATTGAAAGAGCCCAGTATTCAAATAAGTTTATGTATGTTTTGGAATATTGTTGCTAATAATAGGCTCAAATTTTAACATAATAAAAATAATTATTCAGAAAGAAACTGAACGTAGTGTACTTACAACCCTTATCAGCCAAAAATTGAGTAGCTGGATCCAGGAATACATAAAAGTCTAAGTAATATTAGCAGCTGTTTATGTGATCAAATAGAAACAGAAACTAAGTTGATTTTTCTTCACTTGCATGCAATTTCTCATAAAAACAATCAATCCTTGTATTGCACTTCATTCCTTTATTACCATGAGATCACTGTATAGCCTGTGTGCTATGTGAGAGTGTGCCTTCTGCTGGGAGGCAAGCTAATATAAAACTGTAGGGATTTACTGGTTTCTGATATAAGTACATTGTGCAGTGTTGAGATTTGTGCAAGCCCTTGGATGGTTTCCTACTGGAGAGAGTATATTGATCTTCAAGACACTAAATAGTCATCAGTGTAGTGCTATGGACTATGAGAATTTGACCCTCTTAATGTACAGTTTTCTTCTTTGTTTTAACAATACCATTATGTTCGGGAACTGCCTGAAAGGTAAAATCTGGGCAGCAGCTGTGTGTTGAAAGTGACTTTCTTACACATGAAAACTCTTCCTGAATTAGGAACACTTGTAGTCCAGCCACTTGCTGGATGTCAGAAGGCCTGTGTAACTCTTTGCTGTATGTTTTAGTCCCTTGAGGTTTCCTGGAGCTGAACAGGCCTGCTAAATGCTTTACTTCCCTGCTCCCCTCCTGCAACATCTGTGGCATCTTTGTGCATAGAAACCCGTTGTGGTGCATAGTGTAGCTTTGAGCCTGCATGCTTCTGGATCAACCCTTTTGCAGATCCTGATGCTCAGTATGTAGCTGTCTTGCAAACAGCGCCTGAAAACCCGGTTGTATGTACGCAGAGCACTGTTGGCATACAGCCTGTGGTACCAGGACATGCTGAGATGACACTGTCATTTCAGCCTTTATGCTACATCTTATTGACCTAACCTTGCTTGCTCAATGTTGTCTGGTCTGATTCTGGGCCTGTATAGAGTGTAGGCAGGATGGGAGAGTGAGAATCTGGAAAGTAGTGTTGGAAGCTGACCTGTAGAAGGTCATCGAATTTTAGCATGTTGCTTATCTTAAGGGATAGATTTATTGTAGTATTCAGGACTTACTCCTTCAGTTTGATTTATCAAAACTGAGATAAGAAACTTCTGTGTGAGTACTCACCAGTCCTTGAGAGTAAACTGAAGAGGTAAACAAAATCCATAGAAGGAACCATTGTTATCGATACTGTGAAAAGGAGCTTTTTCACACGCTATGAGCTGAAGAGCATTGTCCCAGAACAGGTTGTTCTGAGGTATCTTGATAAGGGCTTCCATGGCATGAAAATCTACCTAGCTCTGTTTTTTCACTCCAGTGAGGTTCTGTGTGGCTGCCACTATATTACAAGGAGGATATTAAGGTATCTAATAAGTGCTTAAGTGTCTCTTTCCCATTCCCATAAAAAAAAATCAGTGAAAAATAAGTCTGACGTGTCAGTGAGCGTGTCCTTGCTAGATGAGCTGAAATTTGTGGGTAGGTGCTGGCGCTTAAGAAAATAAATGGAAAGCCATTTTAATTTCAAGCCCCATTACAAACAGAAGATAAAAGATCAATATTTGACAGACTGTGTATAAAAAACCAAATGGAACGTAAATTCTCTAATTCCCTAGTATCTCCTGTCTAGAATGCTGAAATAATTGTATGCTCCAAAGCCTTGGGTGGCTTTCTTGGTGTGGAAGAAGAAAGACTGCTACGGAAGTGCCAAGGGCTTCTTTTCCTGGCTGATGGTCAAAGTGTGTCATTGGTCTGTATTTGGAGTTTTGGCTGATGTCTGTGATGTCAGAGCCTGCTTTATGTGAGCTCTGAAGAAATCTGTGCTTCTTGCGTCGTAG
Organism: Forpus xanthops; assembly: GCA_032466535.1. NCBI lineage: Eukaryota > Metazoa > Chordata > Aves > Psittaciformes > Psittacidae > Forpus > Forpus xanthops. The sequence continues at coordinate 78,700 of JASSUY010002752.1, read as the reverse complement.
GCACTGCAAGGAAGTTAAAAGTGTCTAATTTTGAAACGATTGTATGTGCTAACACTGTGCAGTGCTTTGCAGGTATTGAAGATACAGTTTCTGTCGTAGAGCTTCTGTTGTCTGAATCATGTAAACCGTAGAAAATAAGACTCAACAATTTTTTTTTATCTTGTTGCATATGCCATCTTGAAGTCTTGCTAGCTTGGTGTACAAGAGTTGTGTGACAGTGACATGTGGTATGTCTGCTTCTGTCAGTTCAGTGTGGCACACTGTTTTGGTTGTATACACAGACTGTAACAACTGACATTAACAATATATTTTGCCTACATACATGTTTACTGTGACATCTCTTCCTTTGGATTTGTCAGGAGAACTGAGAACTGTATTTTTAATGATCTTTTTACATATTTTTATTAGTTTTTAATAATAAGAGTGGCTTACTCTGGAGCCAACGTGAACACTTTGCTGCATGGGGCAGAAAATGCTGCTAATAGCAGCTGACACATATCTTCTCAGTCTCCATCTGTCAGAGTCGGCATTGCTTTATAAATCATGTTCCTATTGGATAGATTCATTTCTTGCTATAATGTTCACAGCCTGGATTAAAACAGAATTCCTAAATTGATTTTTTTTTTTTTTTTTATTAGATTATTTACTGTCTGGGGTAAAAAAAAAAAAAAAGTGGTTTTGCAGGCTTCTTCTGCCCTCCTTTACAGACACATTAAAGTATGTATCAGTGTTGTGAATGCAATACCTTGTGGGCTTGTGTTAAAGTAAAAATACAGGAGGGTAAGGTAGTTAATTGGAACCTTAATCTCAAAGACATGGTTCTCTGCCATGTACATGTAGGTCAAAATGGGATCTGATAACCTCTGTCAGTATATGCGAGAAAGCTGAACACTTCTTTTAGAAACATGAATGTATATAGTCATCTTGCATTTTTAGTTATCAAGACTGATACACTTTTACCATGTGTCTGTGTGTATGTATATGCAAAATATATGTATTTCCCCTGGACTCTCTTCTGGAATGAACTTCTCCCCTTAAAAAACTTTATTCTCTCTACTTTCCCCAAAAAGAGATTAGAAAATTTGAGAATTGTCTTTTTACAATTAATCAACAGAATGAAGAGCATCTCTCAAGTGAAGATCTGCAGGGTCACACAGGAGTTTGACTAAATTGGTCTCCAGCCATAGAAATGCTAATTTTCTATCAAGGCTATTCAGGACTGGTCAGGGGAATATTACTGATGGAAATGAAGGATTTGCTTCTGGCTGCTTGTCGAGCATGTACAGGATTTTGGAGAAGGGCCTTGTCTGAAGCAGAGCTTGTGAATTATAAGTGTTTGTTACACCCTCCTATGTTTGTTTGTTAAACTACAATGACTTGGTATGTGTCTTGACCCTTGAGATAAAATAGCTGACTAGTCAATGATTTTTATCAAGATAGTGTTCCTAAAAGGAAACAGGCTGAAATCTTGCTTGTGGGTTGTGGTATGGTTGTTGCTGTGGTGGTGAGCACCTTTTTGTCTAGTGTCTTGTATGTGTGCCAGCTTTATTGTGCAATGTCTTTACTGGGGAGAAGAGATTTCAAGTTTGACCAGTTCCTCTGCATCTGGTAGAGCTGAGTTACTGTGTCTTATCTTGGAAGAACTCAGCAGACATGGTATTATTTCATACCAGTGGGTTTTTTTTGTTGCTGATGTTGGAAGGAAGTTCACTGGAGTTTAATTGTACACGGCTGTGCTTATTGAGGATTTCTCCCTCAACAGATGGGAAAGAATTAGTGTTTACCAAATGGACTTCATCATCCTGACTTCAAGCTTGGAGTTACTATAGTGAGAGGGATCTTGGGTTTTAGAACTGTTATGAATGGTTAGACATCTTTCTGTGCCTTCCCTGTCTTTATTTGTACTCCTGGAACAACCAGTTATATAAGTGGTTGAGAGCTTTGATACTTCTATTTGATGCAACTTCTCACTATGTATAGAGAGGTGTGTTTGATAGTCTGTTGTTCTATTTCTTGTTTTCACTGTCAGGGGAGGATTGGATTCCAGTTCCCTGGGGAGGCGGCCTTAGACAGGAAGTGGACATGTTCAGTGACTGCAATGTGTTGCTATTAATAGCTTGCAAACTATTGGGTAATTAAAATCTTGAGCTCTCAACACCCACCCCCCCCACAACCCCCCATTTCAGGAATGGTAGAAAAGTACAGCAAAATGACAAGTTACAGCAAATCACTTCAGTAAAACGCTTGAATATTTTCCTACTGCACATATTGTAGAACTGATAGTGGTGATGCAGAATTTTAGTTGAGATCTGCCTGTGAGCTGGAACATGTGGGCTTTTGGCTTTAATTTCCCTCCGTATGGAGGCTGAGTTTGCTGTTGTTTTATCAGGGTATGCATGTATTAGGTCCCTTCCTGTTCCTTGTCCCCACATAAGTGCTTTCATTTTAAATTTCCCACAGTTGTTTTTACTGATGATCTAAACAGTACAAATGGCGGAGCGGGTGGTTCCAGTAGCAGGAATACTAATGGTGCCTGATCTGGGGCTGACTGTGTTGAAGACAGTCAATGAAGTCTACTAGGCTTATCTGTGGTGCTATGGGAGGATGTACCTTGTGCTATTATGTTGGGCAAAGGTTGAGATAAAACTTTCTCAGGGTGGTTTACTTCAGTTCCCACTGGAAGAACTGAAGTGCTCATCAGTGAGGAACACTGTAATTTGTAGGTAGATAACACCAGGCCTAGTATAGCTCTCTGGATATTGGGAAGCAGTGCATCATCCCCTTGAAGTAGGTGCTGCTCTAATGCATTGCAGAGAGAATTTTTTCAATTAGATTGCAGCATTACCTGAGCACAGGTAATGGCGCATTTGGTTGATACTCTGTCCTTACCTGGATGGCATACATAGTGTAAGGGATATGTATATATCCCTTAAGGCTGTATCTGTGATGAGGGAAACCCTGAATGCTCCCTGCTGAGCACTTGCTAGTAATAACCACAGACTGTTTAAATCTCCTTGAATGGCTTTCAGGTAGGTAGTTGGCTCCTGAAAGTTCTTCAGAATGTAGAAACTTCTAGCGCTTGCTGCTGTGACTTGCCAGTTTGACTTTCTTCTCTGTTATTACTGATACTCTGATATGATAAATATGAGCCAAAAAATCTACGGTAGTGCAGTGTGTTTACAAAGCAGTCTAACAAGCTTCAAGAGCTGTGAATAAGGAGAAACCTGTATCCATGGGCTGCTGTGTTATTTCAGTTATTTGCAACGATCTTTTTATAGTTCTTGATATAAAGTATAAATTTTGGCTCAGTAGGTAAATGTTATCTAGTGTATATGGCATATTTAAACTTTTGAAACACTTTGCTGCAGCTTGGATGTGGAATACTTGTTCTAAATGGAAAATACATTGTGAATAGTTTAGAAATGCCCAGGCCTTTTGCTGTTAGCAGTCAAAAGTAAGAAATAAACCCTTATGACCAGCTTTGAGTTAGTAAAAGCCTTATCTGATCAGTGAAGCAACAACTTCAAACTCAGATGCATCCAGGAGATGCTTTAGAGAGGTTTGAGTGCTCTTGTTCTGAGTGGGGGAGTCACTTTGCAGAAATAGATTCCTTTTGCCTTAGAGCATCCACAGGTAGTTCTCAGGGAGGTTAAATACTGATACCTAGGAGTCTCCAAGCCACAGCTGGGATGTACATCTTTACCATTCTAGAAAAATATTTCCAATTTGCTTTAAAAATGAGATGGTGTAGTTTGTAACTTTTTTTCTAGTTAATTTCGTTCACGAGTTGGTTGGGTCTGTGTCTCTGAACTAGAACAGCAACACCTTTGAAACCTTGACTGTAGTGTCTGACTTACCAGGAAGTACACATTCGGTAAATGTTAAAGACAGATAAATGACAACATGAACAAAAGAGAATACAAATGGGTGTATCAGTGGTTTTAGTATAGTTGCATTCTGTGAATGCTGGTGCACAACAGGTTGCTGAATTCATGCACTAATCCTAATTTCCTTGCTACTCAATTGATGAATTGTGTAAGTATTTTTTTCTTTTAAAAAGACAAGCTGCAAACCTAAACAGTTATCTTGTGCTTACTTGTGAAGCAAACACAAATGTAGTGTACTGTGGAATTCATTAAATGTGCCTGAATGATAACAACAAAGGCATATAAAACCAGATGTAAGGCTGCCCCTGTAGCTTGATTGCTGAGAGTGATCTAGCCCTTGAACAGAATGCCAAGCATCTGAACAAGTATTGAGCACTGAGTAATTAACAGCTCTGTTTAGCTTAGTGATTATTGGTCTGCTTTAGGTCAGTGCTGTATTCGTAGTTTATCCTGGGTGAGTTTTTATGTGCTTGAGTCTGTGAATATTCCAGCAGCTGAGAATGCAAAATGTGGATCAACACATGTCATGTACTGAGGAGGCAAATTAATTTCTTTCTGTTGTGATTTTTGGGAGGAAGCTTGTACATGTAGTTGTGTACTGTGTAAACTAGAAGATGGTGGGAATTGGCTGAGAGAGAGAAAGCTGGATGATTTGCACACTGAAGACACTGATGTTGGGATGTGTCTATGTGGGTGGTAGTTTGGAGATGGGAAATAAAAATTGACTATGTGACTTGTGAAGATCAGCTGCCAAGTGATGGACAGGTTCCTCATTATTTGAATTTGATCTGCCACTGAACTGAAGAATCACTAAATAAGCTCCTACTCATTTTTTACTGTGGCAATTGCTTGGGTGCAGAATCAGTTTTAACTTGACGATAGTAGTTATGTGAATGTCATGGTTTAAGCCCATCTGGCAACCCAGAACCACACAGCTGCTCGCTCCCTCCTCCCCTTCCTCCACCTGCTCCCAGAGGGATGGGGAGGAGAATCAAAAGAATGTAGCTCTCACGGGTTAAGATAGGAACAGTCCAGTAACTAAATTATAACACAAACCACTGCTGCTACCACCAAGAATAATAATGATAAGGGAAATAACAAGAGAAGAGAACCTCTCACCACCTGCTGACTGACACCCAGCCTGACCAGAGAATTGATCTAGCCCTTCTGGGTAACTGCACCCAGTTTATATAGTGAGCATGATGTGCTGTGTTGTGGAATACCTCTTTGGTTAGTTTGGGTCAGGTGTCCTGTCTCTGCTTCCTCCCAGCTTCACTTCCTCCCTGGCAGAGCATGAGACTCAGGAAGTCCTTGGTCAGACTAAACATTACTGAACAGCAACTGAAAACATCGGTGTTATCAGTTCTGTTCCCGGGCCAAAAGTCAAAACCACAGCACTGCACCAGCTACTAAGACGGAGAAAAATGACTGCTATGTCTGACCCCAGGACAGTGAACTTCTTAAGCAAGCTTTATGATACACATTTGCATTTCACAAAAATACATGGTATGCAGTGTGGAATGCCATGCAATTTTAACTGTCTCTTTATGTATCCACTTGGATTATAGGAGAGGTTTTCCATTTTCTTTTTTTTTTTTTTTTTTTCTTAGTAGTAAACCTAGTTAGGTGAAAGTGAGTTCACACACCAATTTTGCCATTGTTAAAATGCCTGTTGAAGGTGAACTGGGGATATAGGTGGGAACTTACTTTAAGAGGGGAAACTTGAAAAGCTGTGATGTTCTGCATATACAGATTATTCACTTTGCTACTAAAGGAGGCTCAAACTTTCATTTATATCAATGACAACTGGACAAACAACAGTATCTTTGAAACTTTTAATATGAGATCATAAATTATTGGGAAAACAAGTAATTTACAGCCTTTGTATTGTATTGCCTGTAAATAGTTAGCTAGTGCAGGTGCATTACACTTTAGTGTCTGAAGGCAGGCAAAGTATCTGAAAGCATGGTGACATGTGCATTATCTTCTACACTGCTTTTAGTTTTTGCCTAAAGAGGTAGATGAAAGAAAACAGTTGAAGAACATTGGAAATTCCAGCTCCCTCCTTTTGCTGCCACATAGCTCTTGGCTTCTCCCTTTCCATTTTCCCTTTTGCTGGCTGTGAACCTTTTAGCTTATATCTTGCGAATGCCAGCAGTTCTAATTAAAAAATGCAGAAGACTGTATGTCAAGTTAGTTCTAATCCAAACTGTTAAACTGCAAACTGAAGCTGCCTGAATTATCTGCAAAGCTTGAAAATTTTTCTACTGTAATTCTGCTAGGCCATGGAATATGTGCCACATTACAAAGATGAGTATGTAATCCTGCTGCCAAGCAGGTCATGAGCAAATAACTAAAATGTTGGATGCCTAAGCAAATGAGGGCAAGGTATTTGATCAATAAATCATTAGAGATGAAAAGAAACTCTATATGCACTGAAGTTTTCTCATGTGACAGCACTGGGTAACTGGGGGCTGTGGACTGGTAACCTGTTAATGTTCAACCTAGCATTGTTTAGTTGAAATTGTGTAGTAAGAAAACCGCCTGGGTAAAGGCTACAGATCTACGTGAGTATATATAAAGTTAAATCTGTTGACTGGTACCTTATTGGCTGTGTCTGTTTCATTAAACTTTTTTTTTAGCTATTGCTGAACCTGCTACCTGTATTTTTGTCATTGTCCAGGGTGGTAGGAGTTGTTTTTTGAGGCTGTGGCTCAGTAGGACAGTGTGTTTAAAGGTACTACTTGTGATGGTTTGAAGTTTAAAAACGCCTCTCTGGGAAACTTGTTTCTTGAGCCTTTATTAGTTGTTTTACAGATCCTTCACCACCAAAGTTTGTTTTCTAGAGAAGCAGTGTGACTTTTACTAATGTTTTCTGACAGCTAGAAATGCCAATATCTAGAAATGTCAAGACTCTTTAGGTAAAAGGTAATTTTGTTTGCATTTTGAAATACCAAAAAATGGAGTTTTATGTAGTGTGGCCTTAGTGCACACAGTAGGTGGTTTATCTTTTGGCGACAGATTGCACTGAGCTGTTCTGCTGCTTCTCATTGTAGAAGGCATCAGTATGTGAATCCCATTTGAAGGATGGCATTAACCAAGTGTTTTAGTAAATGCCAAAACACTGCTAGGAATTTTAATCATTACGAACAAACTTACTGGATTGGGAGGAAATTCACAGTTGTTTAAAAAAAATGTTTAGAAGTAGCCTAGGATAGCTTGTGATACAGTATTTAGGTCACACTGCAGCTTTATAATTTGTATGAACAGCTTGCCTTCTGGTTTGCTCCTCGAAGAAAGAGATGAGAAGGATTCTTTATTAGCTGTTGCATCTTTTCATACTTTAATTTAGTGACAGATTTAACACCTGTAGATGTTAAACTAAAATATTGAAGACATGAGAGGCAGGATTTAAGAATGAGTGCATAGAAACTGGAAAACACAGGGCTTGTTTGAATGCAAACAATTTCTTTTGTTTCCTGCTTAATATTTTAACTGTTGTATACAATGTGTGAGTTTTATTCAAAGTAAGTGATAAAAATAGAAGTCTAGGTGGAAGGGACTATTAATATGGACCTTTCCTTTTGGTTACTGAGATCAACTGACCAGTGTACAAATAAATGAGGAAGAAACTATGCTAACACTGAGTCACTGTGTACTGCACATCTTTCCTTATGCAGTGCGCCTTTTCTACAAAGGGAAAAGGGAGTTCTGGATAGCTGCAGTTTACAAGTTGGGTAACAGATGAAGCACATGGCCTCCACTGCCAGCTCCTAAGCTGTGATACAGGGAGCATTTCACAGTGAAGGGGTGTGTGTATGCTCCAAGTAGAGGTGGTGTTGGTTCCTCCCATGCTGCCAGTGAGAAAAACTTAGTTGTGCTGTGTGATTTAAGTCATGTAAGCCTTTGCTGATGTTGGACAGTAACCTGCTCCCTGACCTGGAGAATAGTGCTTCAGGACAGATTAGCAACTGGGTGATCCTTTTCTTACATTTTTGCCCTTTGTGGGGAAGCTGTGCTCTTTCCTTACACCCCAAAATATATGTGTCTTATCAGTCAATGAGGAACTCTGTCAGTGGTCAAGGAAAGTTTAAGCTTTTCTGTGAGGAGGGATAATTTCCCAAATACTTCTGTATGCAGCAGCCCTCTGTGTATGCCATCCTGATGCTCTGTTTACCCTGCTTCTGAACTGGGGCCAGCAATAATAGCCAGCATAGCTGGAGGGCTGGCTTTGTAGGTAGCATGTGCAGTAGGGGACATCCAACTGTGGGAAAATATTTGTCTGTCTTTAGCTGGCTTTGGCTGTGTGACCTCATAAGGGATGGCAGAAACTGCATTTCAGCATTCCTGGGGAATTGGAGGCTTTTCGGGAAATGAAGGTTTAGACAGGCTTTAGAAATGCAACTCCAACAAATCATGATAGTGTTGTTTTTTCTACTGAATGAATTGTTTCTTGGAATGTAATTTTGTTATGGTTAAATTCTTTATCTGCTCATTATTATTGAAAATTTTTAAAATGCAGATAGAGTACTTTGACTGCACAGTCAGATCTTTTTGATTACAGATTCTTCTAAATATAGGTTGTATTTTTTGTTCCTGGCATTATGTGAATGTCTTGTTCTTTTGCTTTGCAGGCTCCAGATAAAAGGAAAGCATTAGAAGAGACCAAAGCCTACACAACTCAGTCTTTAGCCAGTGTTGCTTATCAGATCAATGCACTGGCCAACAATGTATTACAACTGCTGGACATTCAAGCATCCCAGCTACGGAGGATGGAGTCCTCCATCAACCATATCTCCCAGGTAATCTTTTTCACTTTGTTTTTAAGAGGGCTAACAACATTGGAGCAGGTGTTATCTTGCCTCTTGTATTGCTGAGTTGGATTTTATGTTGACTTATTTGGGTTCCCTGAGTAACATGATAGAAAATGGTAAGGCTTTTTTTTCTTTTAATACTGTTGAAACCACTTTGTGACAGAGGTCATGACTGAAATAAAACAGTTCCTTTATCAAGAAGTACTGGAATTATATTTGTTTTAAAGCAGGAGTTAATTAAAATTCCAAGATTTGAAGCTGCAGTTGAGGGAGGAGTAGAGAGGAGGATCCTTTTCCAGAAGGAACTCTATTTAGAAGTACCGTATGAGTGGTAGTACTTTATTTTAACATTGTAACATACGCAACACTCTCATTTGTTTTCATATCCCTGCAGGATGTAATGTCATGAGCTGTGTGGAAATGGAGAGGAGTTCATATGTTGCTCAAGCCAAACTTTCCAAGCCAAGGCAGTTTGATGAATGAATTGTTCTGACTTGTATAGTTACTGCAGTGTTGCTAGAGTTGATGCATGGAGGACACAGAAATAGATGATGAGAAAGAACAGGCTTGTCCTATGAGTGGCAGTCTATATTTCCTTAGCTGAAGCTTCACCCTTGCTGGCTGTTGTTGGGGGGGAGGCAGCTGAGGCAGCTGTCTGCCTTATACCTGGTCTGATTGTATGGGAACTCAGCCAAAAAAATAAGTGTGGTGTGTTTCACATGGAAGTAGTTTATTGCATAATGAGAGGTGTGCCATGCCTAGTGCCTGGGAAGGGAGGGACATGATCCACTCTGTTACCTCACCCTTATGTTGCTGTTCTGAAGTGGGCTTTGGTGAGGTTTCTGAGGGACCAGTGTCTATTCTGTCATATGCTTCTACTGAAAGTCAGTTCAAACGTTGCTGGGCTTTCTATTTGATGCTTTGCTGAGACATTTAATGAACAAATCTTAGAGGATTCAACCTAAAAACTTTCTTCAGTGCAGCTAGTGAATTCATAACCTTTGTTGATCAACCAGTACCCTGTTAGTGGCATACCTTGGACCTAATACTTCAAAGAGAGTGTTTCTTCTAACCTCAGCTGTTTGTCTCCACTTGGACCCTGTTAACCTCTGTTTACTGTTCTTTTAGAGTAATTGTTGTTTCTAAAAATCTTTGTTAAATGGTAGCACAGTGGTTCACTGAAAGTATGTCAGCAGGGAGAAGATTCCAGTGCGTGTGGAAAGGCCCTCCTAGTAACAAACCTTTCTAAAAGGCTTCTCAAGTAAGCAAGTGCTAGGAACTACACAGTGTTAAAAGCTGCATCAAGTGTTTAAAAAGCATCTGCCGCTGAAACAGGAAAGTGGGAGGAAGTACACATATTTGGAGAAGTATTCAGAGATTTCTTAATTCTAGTATTATGATGACCTCTGAAGAAATGACTGTATAAAGGACTGAACCTACAGATTTGGGAAAGTATTGGATGTGCTTAATACTGAGCACATCTTTTCTTAGGTGTTTCAGAGCTACAAGTGTATGTGTGGAGCAATTATTGCTAAATTCTCATTGGCCCACTGATATGACTAACCATGGAAAAAGCCAAAATGCTTGATAGTAGCACAAAAGGTGTTAACCCTCTGTACTGTTTGCTGCTTGAATTGGAGGCACTACGCTGAAAGCTGTTGAGTCACCTGATACATGAACTGTTTGCTAAAGACTGTGAACAATCAGTGCTTTGTTGAGTTTTTGAGAAGTGTTTAGCAAGGTCACTTGCTTGTAGTTTCTGTCCTGGTTGGTCTGTCCTGAAACTAATCCTTGCTTATAAATGAACCTCTGCAGACTAATTTTGTAGAATTAAACTGGATACTGATAATGCACACATTCCAGCTTAGCTATTTGCTTTGAAATGTTTCTGCTCAGATGCTTCAACTGCTTATCTTAAGTATGTTATGCAGTTGCTTTGATAGATTGTTTCTAAATTCTTCGGCCTCCAGAGTGTCTTTCTCCTGCTTATATCAGTCATGAATATTTTTATGCTATTCAAGTATGGGAATGAACATATTCTCAAAATGAAATTCTTCCCTATAAAAGTATTGCCTAGAAGCACTGATCTGAGGCATTGCCAGTCAATGATTCAATTCTGGGTTTTATGACACAGATATTTTTTCAATAAGGTACAATTTGATAGTTTTTTTGTGGAAGAAAATCCTATGAATCCTCTTCTGGCCTTCAGGCAGTTCCTGTTCTCCTACTGCGTTTCAGTTCTACATGTGCTTTTTTCCAGAATGTCTCTAAGCTGAATGGCTGGATAGCTAATCTTGTTTAGTAGCCAGTCAGGTATTTTTTCTAGCTATGTGCCTTCTTCATTGGAAGAAGCACTTATGAAAAGTTAGGTGGTGGAGTACTGTGTTGAAGTCTTGTTGCTGGAATTTAATTTTATAGAGTTAAAGTTTGCTTGCTTTTATAGGAAAAAATTAATTCAACTTTGGCTTGTCATTGGCAGCAAACAGAGGTTTCATATGAGTAATCACGCTGCGGTGAGAGAGCACCGTTCTGGGCACATGGAGGCAGTGAACAGCTCCAGGAGTGGTCTTCACGTAGCAACTAGAGCAAAAGCATGCTTAGCTGTGTCTATATTTCTGTAGTCATAGTTGTCTTTCAGCTGTAATGTATGGGTCTGGAGTGACCTGCCACATAATTATTTACTACATCAAATACACAGAGCTGTGCACATACAGCTCAGCTCTTTTGTTTAAACCTTTGATACTGATTTTGAGCTTTGCTAAGCTGACTTGACTTACCAAGTTGCTCTGGTATGGTAGAGGAGAGACTTGTTCATCATCCTGGTGAAGTTTGCAAACCCTTCGTGTATACTCATTGGTTAGGCAAGATCTGGAGGGAAGACGGGGGGTGGGAAAGATGGCAGTGCTATACTCTGTATCAGTGTGAGCATCAAGGCTTCACTAAAGGCGTTAAGGTTAGCAAATGTGATGTTCATCTATACAAGAGGAGCTGGAAGAAGATCCAGGAATCCAGGCTGCAAGCCTGTCAGTCTAATCTTGATGCAGGGAAAGTTATGGAATGTATCATCCTAATTGCCATCACACAGTATGTACAGGACAAACAAGGTGATCAGGCTCAGTCAGCATGGGTTTATGAAAGGCAGGTCCTGCTTGAGGGAAAGGCTGTGCACCTTGTCTACCTAGACTTTAGTAAAAATTTTGACACTATTTCCCACAGCATTCTTCTGGAGAAACTGGCTGCACGTGGCTTGGATAGGTGTACTTTTCACTGGGTGAAAACTGGGTGGATGGTTGGGCCCAGATAGAGATGGTGAATGGAGTTCAGGTCCCTCGCTGCAAGGAGCCCATTGAGGTGCTACAGCAGGTCCAGAGAAGGGCACTGAAGCTGGTGAAGGGCCTGGAGCACAAGTGCTATGGGAAGCTGCTGAGGGAACTGGGGTTGTTCAGCCCAGACAAAAGGGTTCTCAGGAGAGACATTATTGCTGTCTACAACTGCCTGAAAGGAGGTTGGAGCAAGATGGGTCTTGGTCTCTTTTTCTAAGTAATAGGACAAGAGAAAAGGGCCTGAAGTTGGGTCAAGGGAAGCTTAGGAAAAACATTAGGAAAAAATTCCTTCACTGAAGGAGTTATCCAGCATTGGAATAGGCTGCTTGGGGAAGTGGTGGAGCCACCATCCCTGGAGGTATTTAAAAGATGGTAGAGGTGATTCTTAGGAACATGATTTAATGGTGAATTTGGCAATGCTGGGTTAATGCTTGGACTCAACCTTATAAGTCTTTTCCAACCTAAACAATTCTGATGCTATATATATCCTTGTATGAATGTGTGGCCTGGGCAGTGATATTGGACAGGAGAAGCTGAGGGTCAGCCTGCAGTGGAAGACACCAGGAAGGACCTTGGACTTAGAGGTAGGGAAAGAATGAAGACCTTAACATTCAGTGTATGCTATTTAAACTTTTGTTGTTCATTCATGCCATTCTTCCATGAGTTCCTGAGCCAGCGAGTTAATTCTTTTAAAAACAAAATTAAAAATCCTCTTGTATTTCTCTCCATTCTGAAAACCAGTGACTTTTAGTAGAGGAGTTAACAATTCAGCTCTCCATAGCTTGAATATTTGGCAAGGGAAAACTGCCTCTCTAGAAATATGGGCCTGTGTTCTTTTGCTCTTTTGACTTACTCTTTCTTGGTTGTTCTCTTCTCTTGCCCTCCTCCTCTTGGAAATGAGAGCTGAATTAAACATATACTTTCAGATAAATTTCTAGCTGCTTCACTTTCACCAGCTTGGAAAATGAAGGTGGGGCAGCCAGATTTGTCAGAGGAGGGAGAGGTTGACAGGGACGTCCTTGCTTACTGTGTCAAAACTGAAAAATGCAATAGATCAGTGCTCACATTTATGTCGAAGCAGCTGCAGTACTGGGTGTAGCAACTAGTCCTTTTTTCCTGGGCATAAACAGTTTTTAAATAGCTCGGTATTTAAATCCATGCCTCTTGAAGCATGAAGAATTAGACTTCTTTTTAAGAAACTATGATTTGCATCAGGAAGCAGTGCACTCCTTAAAACATTCGTTGTTGAGATTTTCTTCTGCATCTGAAGCTCTCCTCTAATGTGAAAGAGGGACTATTAAAAAAAAAAAAAAGTGGTCTGAAAGCACAACTTCCAGGAAAAAATACATCTTTTGTCACCATTAAGCGTTAGAAGCATTTTGAACTAAAAAATAAGAAAATTCCTGAATTTGTTTAGAAGAGTCTTACCTGTCATCATCCATGTGTGATTCATTCCATGTGTAATTCAAATACCGCATGGAAGCAGAAAGCCATATGCCATCTGTTCCTGTGGTGTGGTTGTCTAGCCTAAAGTCAGGGCATGAATGTCAATACACATGTGATACCTTTTCTCATAAGACTTCTGAATCTTAGAGCTGTAGCGTGTGGGGAATCACACCTCCACACCATACTTATCCCCAAATGCTTTTTCATTAGGTGAGCAACCAGTTAGGACCGATGTGGGTTTAGGTTTCAGAGAACCTCTGATGAAGAAGTACTGGGGCTTGAAAGGGTGAGCTCCGTAATAACAGCAAGTTGAGAAGAATAACTGGTGTTTAATGCCAGTGATGAAGAGCGCAAGGGTTATGTGCTCAGCAGGTTTCTGATGTTCGAAGAGGCATAAGGTAATGTGGGGATTTTTCAGGTTGAATTTTTTTGTAAAGAACTTTCTCTGAGTGTGCATATCTGTTCTTTGGATAAATGTGATACTGCATTCATGGGTTATGGTACATGATCACAACACAGTTCACATTCATGTTTGAAAGCCAAGTTACAGAAAGAGGATGGGAAATGTGACAAATCATCTGCTGATGAATGTCATGCCTAGGATCATGAGCAATTATGTACTTTTGTATGCGTATGGATGGGTAACTAAAGACCTCTCCACATCCTCTTGGTGATGACTGTGCTTCTAAAAGACAGCTGTCCAGCTACTTTTATCCTGAAGTTGCTTCTTTAAATAGAAGAGGATGCTTAAAACTCTGATCTTGTTCTCTGTCATGCTGGATGGAAAGACTGTTAACTGGAAAGAAAATTAGTCAGAAGTAGCACATGGTTGATGGCTGCTAATAAGCAGGGCCAGTACTGGAGCCCACACTATTCAGAATGTTCTCTGGAGACCATTCAGGACATGAAGCATGTCCTCAGCAAATCTGGGGATAGCCCTAAATTAGGAAAGGCAATTCATATGCTGCATAGCAGAGCTTCAGTGCAGAGGAACGTTGATGAAGATTGAGCCAGCAAAAACCTTGGGAAACTGGGCAAGGTGCAAAGCCCTACAGCTTAGGTGGAATAACCCCACGCATTTGTATGTGCTGAAAGGTGACTCTGTGAGTAGCCATCCTGCTGAAAAGGAGTTTGTGTGATGGTGGTTTCTGTGCTGAACATGAGCCAACAACACAAGGCCATCTGAGTAAGCGAAACGGTACAGCAAGGCTGTGTTGGGAAGTGTGGCTGGCAGATGAAAGGCAGTGATTATCATCAGCTCTGCAGTGATGAGTCTTCACCAGCAGTGCTGTATCAGTCTAGGGAGGTGTCACCCCTGCCTTGTTCAAGGGTGTTCTAGGGAAATTGGAGACAGCAGAGAGGGGCACTGAGATGTTCATGGGCATGGTGCATGCAGCAGCAAGGAGAGGTTGAGGTATCTGCTTGTTTAGTCTGACAAAGAGGAAGCAAAGTGGTGACATTCATGGTAGCTCACAAATAGTTAAGCCTGACCCTTAAGAATATCTTTGCAGTTAGTCTTTTTATTGATAGTGACAGTGTAAGGTTGAACAGTTAGCCACAATTTGAAGCTTGGCAGGTTAGGGAAAATACTTTTTATTTTTGGTGTGTGGTATAGCACTGGAACTGGTTACCCTTTAGGGTGACTCTTCTTAGTGTTACACTGCAGTAACTGTATATATCCTAAAAGCTGACTTTGTGTCCTTGCAAGGTACATCATAAACTATAGGGACTATATGGTGAGGGGGAGATAGTTACAAAGGGGAGAAACTGCCCCTCCGTTTCTACACATCCTTGTAAGGCTCACTTTTTTTTTTATACAAACTTTTCTTTCCATGTGTCCAACAGTGTGTGAAGAGACGAAGTGTTCCTGCAGGAACTAGAGCATCATCTAATGTTGTATGCATTAGAAAGGTTGTGTCTTCTCCCTAGTTCTGTTGGACTGCCCTTGCTTTTCAGTAGACACAAATATTCCAAATATGGTGAATAAACTTGTGCTTTTTGTTTAGCTTAACTATGCCTTGGTTAATGTTCCCTCTCCTAATAATGTGCTGACATTTATCTCTGTGGCCTTTGCTTTGCATCCTGTTCTTCCTGTACTCTTTATGATAGAGGTCAAGGCTCCAAGAAGTTGTCCTATGCTTGCTCTGGTTATCTCTGCTTAGGGAAATTGTTGTTAACTTTGTGCATGTCAGCTTCTACATGATAGGTATGAATTGCTCAGAATGTAGTATAACGTGTAAGGGTTGCCTTGTCAGCTGTTGAGAAATTTCCTTCATGACCACAAATTAGTACACATGGGATCTGTACAGTTTAGCTGATGCAGTCAAAAAAATTAGTTATGTACACCTATGAGAGAGCAGTCATAACTGGCAGCCTTGCTGTGATGGGGAAGGGCAGTTGCTTTGATGGGGAAGAAGAAAGAGAGACAGAAACTTTTGTTTCCTGTTGTTCTGTCTCCCCTCCTTCCCCTTTTAATGTGTATACAGGGTTTGAACATGGTTTTGGGGAATGGGGAAGTTGCTAATATTAACAGTCATTGACTGTAATGAATTCCTTCATATGCTGATTGCTATTCCACAGTCTGGTAGATAGGCAGTCTGAATGGTAGTTTTCAGTGTGTTTTAGACCATTAAAACCGCATTTTCGCTGTATGGGTATTTGGCCATAAGCTCTGGATACCTCATTAAATACTAAAAATTAAGAGGTCTTACACAACTTCATTGGGTTTTTTTTTTTAAATCAAAGCAAAAAATTCCAGGGCTGTGAACATTATTTTGAAAGGCCTTTTTGATAATTTTGTCCAATAAAGGGGTCAAGAGTGTTGATGCAGTCTTTTTTTTTTTTTTTTTTTTTTAAATGAAAACTTCTCATCTCTGAAAGATACACCACATAAATGAAATGCATCACTGACCTGCTGTAAAGCTACATATTGGACTTTTCAGCATCCTTTTTTTTTTCAGATGCATCTGATTAGATTGTTGCCTGAAATTAATTTTCCTTCTATTTCAATCCTCAAACCATCAATTTTCGCATATTAATAGCTCCTGTTTTATACTGAATTGAGGTTTTCTTATCTCTGTCAATGTTTCAGTCACGTAAGGGCAAAGCAAGAAGGAAGTGCAGCATATGATGTGATGGATATAAGAATGTTGCATCTAACGTAACAGCAGGTAACCAGCTACCAAAGCATTAGGATACTCACTGTACCTGTACTATCCAGTGTGGTTACTTGAGATGTTGGTTTTCATGGTAGCTGCATAGTGCTACGCTTGAGCTGACTGTACTTGAGGAAAAGGAGGAAAAAGCAACTGCAAAAAGCTTACTGTAGAGAAGATAAGTCTTGGTTCTGCTGCATTGCTGAAACTACATCTCTCCATAATCTGCCACTCCAGCACATGAGCACATGTCTGGGTGCTTGTGGCTGGACTTCTTGTGCTGTTCAGAAGGGAGCTGCTTGGGGTTTTCTGCTGGCTGGTTTTATTATGGGGCACATAAATGCTTAGCTGACGTTGATCTGCAGATGGAAAACCGGGAATTGATTCTTATGTTTTACAAGCCGCCAGTAGCATTCTGCTGCTTTCTATACTGCTGCTGGTTTGCCTTTATGCTTTTTAGTAGCAGCCTTTTGGGACTTACAGCTGTCTGTTATGTATGTCTTGTGAAAGCCCCCTTGCAGGTTATATACATACCTAGTGAACAAGCTCTTTCATAAGTTTATGGGAGGTGTATGAATGACTTGCCAGCTCTTCTAAAGCTGGGACAGCTTCTGTTGTTTTATTTTAACTTTGGAAAAAGTGTGTATGAATTATGGAAATCTATCTAGCTGTGTTAACCGTAGTGAAAACTTGTCACGTGACTGCTGTGCTCCTGCATCTGTCCCTTCCCCAGCATTGCCTGGGACAGTATAACCTCTGTATCACAGGGGCAGTTGCAGAACACAAAGTGAAAACTTTTTATTGTAATGGAAAAAAGCATGTGTGAAATTGTATTATCTGATGCAATTCATGGCTAAACACCTAACTAGAAATAGGCTGCCATGAATATTATTTTTTTAGAACTACTTACTCCTCCAGAGAATGTTGATTCTTAACTGATCCTGCTGCTGGTGCTATCACAGAAAGAGTACTGTGATGGGAATGGTAGTTTGCTTGGTTAATAGCTGTACTCTGTGTAGGGGTTTTCTGTCTTGAGAAAAATCTGAACCTGTTTCGGAGTAGCACAGTTAGAGTGAACAACTAGTGGAGGCCATGGTTCACTTTTCCAGTCATTCTCATTTGGAATGCTGCCTGTACATGTTGAAGTAAACACCATTAAAGTATGTCTGCCTCTTCCTGAATTTCAGAAAACAGGTAACAAAAGCTGTTGCTTTCCATTCTGATGCTCATTCCTGGTTCCAGCAAAAAGTTATTATTTAATAATTTTGCCTAATACTGCACTTAGTTATATCTTAAGGGCATGAATATATAAGTAGTACATGACCATAGCATCTTGTTTGCTTTCTCTTCTAGAATCTGCTAAACAGCTATGACTCGTTTCCTGAACACAGCCTTGTATGAGTGCTGATGTACAGTTGCTCTGTAGCTTCACCTGTTTGTGCCTAAAAGAACTTAGTTTCCTCTCTCAGTGAGGGCCTGTGATTGTTATTTACAATGGATCCATCATTAGAATTTGGTGTGGTGTCACACGGGTTGAAGCATAGCTTGCAGTTTCTTTAACTGGCTTCTCTGTTCCTCTCTTGCAAGAGAAAAATATCTTGTCAACCTGATCTTGTCATGCTATTTCAAGCTCCTGTATGTGGCAAAACCAGGAGCAACAAGGGTGTAATTAAAAGCTATCAAGCTTCTATACAAAGCAAGAAAAAGTAGGATGGGAACCTTAGATTTAAAATGGGTCGTGATGGAAATAAACATATCATTGTTTCAGGAAAGGTCAGTTGGACCATCTTTTGAAAACACAAGAACAAGGAAATGCTAATGACTATAAAGCTTGGTTTGATCATAGAAAGTTCTGCTTTCTTGTCAAACTCAGTGTTATGTGGGATTGATTTTTTTTTTTTTATTTTTTTTTTCTTTTTAAGTTATATTTTTTAACTGTTCAAAACTAGGCTGT
Organism: Forpus xanthops; assembly: GCA_032466535.1. NCBI lineage: Eukaryota > Metazoa > Chordata > Aves > Psittaciformes > Psittacidae > Forpus > Forpus xanthops. The sequence continues at coordinate 60,121 of JASSUY010002752.1, read as the reverse complement.
ATAAGGTTGCAAGATAAGCCTTGAAACCACAAATCAACCTTTAGCTGACTGGAAAGGGGATAAACATAATCTGTTGAGAAGCTGATCCTTTTTTATACATTTATGGGATTTTTCTTACATGTGTTGTTAAGTATTGGGCAAGATGCAGCAATGGCCAGATGTACTATAGGACTAACAGATGAGCTGTACTGTGGATAAGTCCTGTCTTCTAAACTGGGCTGGAAAAGGTGTTACTGAAGTTCTGGAGCAGTGTACCTATTTTTGCTCTCTAATAGCTGATAGGTAATATATGGTAAGCTGATAACATGCCAGCTCATGTGGACTGGAGAATTGTTTTAGAAAATTGCTTTTTTAGAAGCAATTCAAGTACTACTTAAACCTAGATGTTTTTTAAAAAAATAAATTTAGCTTGAAATTATGCAGTAGATCTGCATGTGTGTCTTGGCAGATGAAACATGGCATTTGGGAGTAGATGAATGGTGTAAGCATTTTATTCTAGTGCTCCAGCTCAGGGTACTTTTTGCTTATGGTGATGATGAGTGATGCTGAAATAAATGAGGACAGGCTCCATTTGGCAGGTGAAACCTGAAGTCATACCAGAAATGTGCTATCTTCATGTAGTTATGGGTCATTAAGGTAAAGAGAGAAGTCCAGTCAAGTAGTCTGAAACATTAGACTCTAAGTTGTCTGACTTCTTAATGTGTGCCACTGTGTTTGGATCGTTTCCTCATACACCCTAAATCTTGCGTTAAGAGGCAGCACTGTGACAGGGTTATAAGCCTGTAAGCTGAGAGCAGCTAGACCATGCTTTATTTTATTCCTCTCTGCTTGCCGAGGGTGGTCTGTCACCACTTATGTATCACTGTTTTAGTCTCCTCCTGAATTGATGTATAATTAAGCATATCTGTTTCAGTGCTGTATGAAGGGTGTTCATCCATGTGACCTATAGATATATCTGTAAGTGTCTTATTTTGACAGTAAGCATGAGAATTGACCACAAAGTGCTTATCCTTTATATGTTACAGTTTTGAAGCATCCTTAATGTAGTGGTAGCATTTGGTGTTACTTTGACATCTGGATGCTAAAACCAGAGGACAGAAGTTCTGGAGGTGTTCACGGTGTTTTGGCTAAATTCATGTGGCTTTCCCTTTTCCTAGTACAGGCTGAGGCACATGATCTAATAATGAAACTTCAGGAAGTGAGGGGATGGTTTCTGTAAGCTCTCACAGGGAGAAATTCAAGTTCAGTTGCTTGGGATTTTGCTGCTTTAATCTTTCTTCCTGCAGCGCAGCATGCCTCTTAACTGCCAGATAGACTGTCAAGCTTCAGTGCAAGTTAGCTTGCTTCTTTCTAGACCTCTACATCTGGGAGCTGAAGGAACTCTATGGGATCACAGCTCCAAGCTACTTGCATCTTGTTTTCAATGCAGCATCTTCATGAAACTGTATTTCTCTGGGCTGCATTAAAGGTGTAGTCCTTTGATCAAAGCAGAAACTCTTCAGAGATGCTCTCTCCTAATTGCTGGCTGAATTACTTAGAATAAATGTATTTAACACATTTCTTCTTTTGGAAATTATTTGAAAAACTGTTTTTAAAGACAGTTTTCCACGTTACATTTTTGCCAGAAATAAGATTGAGAGAATGTCATTATTGGATAATGACAGGTCACCTTGTTCAGTAATGTTTAAAAGCATCAGCTGATCAGTAGAAACAGAATAAAGTAGATGTGATGGTGTGGCTTGGATTTTTCTTTTTTCTTTTTGGCCTTTTTTTTTTTTTTTTTTTTTGTAAATGCATTTTTAGAAAGCAGAGGTTGTGCAAACAATTACATGACTTAAGCAAACATCCTGGAAAAACAGATTGTGAGCTGTCTGCAGATCTTATTCAAATAAAGATACTTTTCCTGTGTGCTCTTCCTTTCCTGCCCGTTTGCCTAGATTTCTTCGTTGTGATAGTTCTTAAAACAAATGCCTAGTTGTTGATTACATTAGCTATGTACTTCTGGGAGTAAACAGTGTGTCTGTATTGCTGAATGGATATGCACAAATCCAAAAAGTACATTGACCTTACTGAAGAAAAACAGGCTTTACCAAAGCAGTGGAGAGGAGGCAGGCCCCAGAAGTTTGCACAGCTGTCCCTGTATTCCATTAAATTGTGTCCTGACATACCTCTTTATCACTTTGGGAGGCATTTTACTCCTCACCAACACTGCACTCCCTGATGAAGGTAACTGTAGCAATATACTGATCCCAGACACTTTCCCCTGCAGTCAGGTTTTTTTGTGGAAGTCTAGTAATTCTTAGTGTTTAGGTGTTCATGATTGCACAGGTCAGTGGGCAGTCATACAAGAGTCATGGTGGTTCAGAGGCTTGTAATCCACTGCAGTGTTTAGAAAAGCATCTTTATCAAGACATCAGTGTCCCTTCCTCAGCTTTAAACATTTGTCAATATTTGTGTAGTGTATATGAAACTTTTTCCTAAAGTGATGTTAAGAGATGACCAGTCTCGTGGCTGTGGGTTTTTTGGGGGGATGGGGTGAGTTTGTGTGTGTGTGGTTTTTGTTGTGGTTTTTTTTTTTTTTGTTTAGTTTTTTTTTAATTCTTATCATTCTTTTGTGACAGACAGCGTTTTGCTCTCTGTTCCTTGCCCTGGATTTGTGAGCTTAATTATCCTGGAGGCAGGGTCTTAAAAACTACAGACTTCTACCTGTCTCTTTCTGTGGGCTTCTTCATGTGTGCCACCCCTAATGGCTTATGCTCCTCTTCTCACTAAGCATTTGTAATCAAGTTTAATCATTATGCTAATAGCTACACAGTGGAAATGTCTAATTTCTGAACACATGATCAGTGTGATTAATGAATTTACTGCAATGGTAATGGGATAATGCATTCAGCAGAAGGGGCATAGTGATGTCCTCTCTGTGCCTACGCACAAGACGTCTCTTCCTGACTTGTACTGCCTTTCAGCCTGTCATCAGGCTGGAGCATTTGTGTTCAAGTGCACTTTCACAGGATGGAGCCAAGAACTCGCTGTTGGGTGCATGCACATACGAGTCTGAGGTGGCCCTGGAGGAGAGCTGCCTGCTGGCATGGTTTCTTCTTGGGCCAATGTCTTCTGTCAGAGTGCTCAGCTGTAGGCTGGAAAAGTTTTGGCTGCAGAAGGTTGTGGCTCACTACAGACTAAGTACTGCTCGAACTATTAAGGCTGTGTGAATATTCCCAGCAGATATACTTGCAGTATTTCATATCAGTCATGGCTGAGAGGAGGAGGCTAAGGGAAATCCATTTACAGGAACAATGTGCAACTTCCTGTTCTAGTTGTGTGTGGAAATTGAAATGGCAATGGACAAGTAGAGCAGCCTTAGCAGTTCCATCTCTGCCCTGTCCCTTCCTCCCCACCCTGCTAAATGGGTAAATGTCATACATGCTTGCTGTTTCATTGTTGGTCTTATGCTTTTACTGAATATGTCCTAAATCACACGAAGTCTGTAAGACTCAGTCCAAAATAGTAACACAGTCTTAGGAAATGTGTGAGGGAGTTTTTGTTAACTCCTTTTTTTTTTTTTTTTTTTTTTTTGTTCTAGAATATCTTAATAGGCTTTCTTGTGCAATGCTGTGGAAACTGGGATTTCAAAAGTTTGAATGAAGTTTGTGGTGCTTCTGAGCTTGTCCTCCATACCTTCAGAACAGATAGCTGGTTAATGAAGGGGGTTTGAGTAATGGGGTACTGTGTGGAGACAGAGTTGATCTATCTTGTTCTTTATTTGGTTTTGAAAGCAAAAGTGATCAGATCCTAGTTAAAAGTGACCATTAAAGAGACAAGGAAGAGCTCTATAAAAATAATACACAAAAGGCAGTAGTATGGACAGTTAATTGCAGAGTGGAATAATTATGTTGAAAGCTTTTAAGAGGGATCTATAGTGACCAAGGCTTGCTCCTGCAATCTTATTTTTCTGATGAGACTCGCTGGCAATGGGGATAATAGGAAAAACCTGGCCATTGCTGGTTAGCCTGTGTATTGTGACGCAGTTGTTTGCCATACAGACTTGCTTGTTTCGCACAAAAATCCTTGAAAAAAAATCCATAACTTTGCATTTTCTTCAGAAGAGAACTAGTAATCTTCAATCTTCCAACATTTAGTAAACAAGTGAGAAAGAAATCTCATGTGTAGTAAGCTGTTTGTGACCCTGAGTCAGAAGGGTTTGTGGTGTAGGTAATATGGCTGGTAGCCACCTGATGGCTATGTAATTAATACTCAGGAGTTACTCTAAATGTGACACAGGCCCAGCTGAAAATCTGCAGATTTCCTACTAGCTTTTATCACTGCCATCGAATGGGATACAATCAAAGCAATACCGAAATAACATGGTGCCTTGGATGGTTTATAATCAAAACTATATTGGCCGGTGGCTAAAGAGTACTCGATGTTATTTCCACATATATTGTCTGTATTTTATATGTTAAGATAGCAGTCTGTCCCAGGATTATCAGTCTCGGGCACCTCATAGACCCTGTCTTTATGTGGAGAAGGGGTTGCTTGGGAGAGAAATTTGTTGTGTGTATGTGTGGCTTTTGCTCGTGTGTTTTGTTTGTTTAGCGTGAGTTCTCGGTTTGTGGTTTTAAGAAAAGTATGTGCCTAAATGTTATTTTGGAAATTTTTCAAGGATAGGTTTTATGTTGGAGTTTTATTATTCTTTAGCGTAATGATTATTTTGAGATATGCAATAAATCCTCTATCCCAGCCATGTAACATAACCTTTCGTGTTGGAAAATATTTTCACTATTGGAGGTGATAAACTAAAGAACTAAAGAGGTGATAAATTAAAGCTCATGCTACGTTAGCTCGCTTCTTTTGATGCGTTGTGTTCTGACACCCACCTCAACCCCAGCTTGAAATGCCAAGTTACAACTAAGTGTGAGGGGCTTGGCTTTGGGGTTTTTCTGTTCAAGCGTGAGCATTCTGGCATGTCAGTGTTCCAGCTTTAGCAGTTTCTTACCTCAGACAAACTTGAAGAAAGTTCAGACTTATTCTGCTGAGTTTATTTTTTTCATGAGCTTTTTTTAGATGCTTTCCTTTTCAGCCACCTGCAGTGCTCTTTGCAATTGCACATGTTCATCTCCTACAAAGTTGCTTTTTTTGGCACACAAAATGCATTTTGTTCGACATACAGTTTTGTTCTACTCTCATGGTGGTTCTTTAGTGAGCCCAAACTACTGAAGAAGCTGTTTAATTTTTTCTTTATGTCCTTGTGCTTTCCTTCAGTCAAGTATGTATTCAGATTTGTATGTTTTGTTTAATTCTAGGCAAGTGCATTGCTTCCAGTAAGGAAAAGAGAACTCATTGAGCCACTTTAAAATGCTGAAATGCTCATGTGGGAGCTTGCATAAGCATATTTTTTTCTTCTATTTATTTTTTTTAATGAGCCTACTCACGCATGCATATCTTGAGGAATACCCCAAAAGGATTTTAAAATTACTAAAATCTAATTTCAGGTACTGAAATACACTCATACATACAGTTGGGATTTTGACTTTGCATAATCAAAATCATTTATCTGTCCTTTGTGCTTTTAAGGACTGAATATGAATGCAGTGTGTTATGACTGCACATCCCAAATGTTGTTCTGTCAGAGTCAATCAGTAGGATTGTACACTTGAAACACTTCTTTTCTGAAGTGTCTTCTGTTTTGAAGACTTTTTTAATAAGCAGGTTTTTTGCCTTTCTGGCTTATGTTCAAATATAATTAATAATTCTGGTTTGATTTATATCTTTTTAACTCTGGAAAGTTTTATTAGCTATGCAGCTGGTGTTAGCTAATCACGGAAATGCCTACTCAGTTCACTGTGTAGAACGTGTTGCATCTCACTAGAGGAACAGCAGTGTGACCTTGGTAGTTCCCTTATCAGAATCCTGTCTGGTTGAAGGGAAGATAAGGGGGGCAGAGGGAGGACTGAATAAGGGAACTGCCTTTCAAAAAGGTGTTTGTCATACAGCATGAAGCTCAAGTGGATGGTTAGTAATCGTTAAGTGCCACGTGCTGTGGTTTTGATCTGATTCACAGCTGAGTCTGTACTTCCTGTTGTATGATGGTTATGAAGTGGTGGTGTGTAGTGTTCAGTCACAGCTGAATCTCCAGTAAATACTGGAAAGCATAATCCGGAGTGACTGGATTTTGTGTTAGAACAGGAATGACACCATGGAAGCTACTTCTCTCTCCTTGCTCCCAGCTTTTGATGTTGAGAAGCCAGATTTTAGAAGGCAAGTAGAAGGTAATTGCAAATAATCTCCCTATCTCACTTTCTCTGTGTCCTCCCACAGAGATCTACATTACTGCTGCTTTTTTTTTTCCCCCAACCTGTTTATTATACTCACACTCTTGAAGGGGGAATTGAACTGGCATTTGAATTTAAAAGATGAAAATAAAGCTGGGATGCAGAAAATCATGTTGTGCCTCCCAGGAATGTGTACCAGAGGTCATTGGAGGGCTTGCTTTTGTAATGTTCACAAGTAGTTTTTTATTGAAGTGAATATATATTTGGTTTGCTCAGACAGTTAAAATTGGCAGTAGGGTTTGCCAAAGCACAAGACCTAACTTCTGCATTTTCACTAACAATTAAAAACACTGGTGGAAGCTGTTCTGTGGAGGGATTTTGGGTTTCTCTGTCACTGTGTTTCACTGTGCTCGGAGCAGGCAGCTGTGCCCACCTACATTCTGTGTCTGTTCTCAAAGCTGCTGCAGGTGGGGACTTCCAAGAAGCTGGCCCAGGCAGTGAAGTGACTTGCTTGGTGTAGCACAGGAAGTCTGGCAGAGCCAGGAATAGAACTTCAGTCTGCTGTTTTCCAGACTCTTGCTCCCAGCCGTGGTCCCGTCCCATCCCTTCCCTCTTCTCTGCTGATGTCCCAGCAGACAGCCGCCTCCTGCACGTGGGGCCAGCTGCTTCTGCAGCACTGTCTGATCTCCATACTCCAGATGTTTGAAGTTCCATTTTCCCCATACTTATGTGAACTTCAGTAGAGTGCTTCTGGCATTTCACCAATGCAACGTGAAGGGGGGAGGGCTGTTGTCTTAACTGTTTTCTTTCCATAATGAGGGCCTCTGTAGAGCTGATAAAAATCTCTTCCTCCGTAGGACTTAAAACTCCATGTGCCTTCAGTTGCCATCTGTCTGTCTTCCTTCACACATCTCTCTCCCTGTTCCCAAAGATGCTCCTGCAGATATCCCCTCCTTATGCTCTGTGCTGACATCATCTTCCTTTCAGTTGGGGAAGGTGGAGGGCGAGGGTGTGATGAGATGCCCTTGTATCTCTCCATAGATGCTCCTCATTTATAGAGCCTAATTCTGTGAGGTGGCATTTTGAAAGTGATGCTTATTTCTTTCTGCTGCCCCATTTTATTTTCTCAGTGTTTTGCATGAATTTGCTCTGAAGTAGCTGTTGGAGAATAAAGTGAAAAGTTTCTTTCTCTCCTATCTGAAGGAGGAAAACGTATCCTCCATAGCAGTCCTCACATTTCCAGTTGGCACCAGGAAAGAAAAATCAGGCATGAACTCAAGCCTGGCTCTTAGATGAGTGGACTGGTTTCTTTGCTCTGATTATTGTCCTAGAATGTAATGTACCCGCTCCAAGCCCTTCTGGTCAGTACTTGCCTCTTGTCCTCTTTCTGCTCAGTTTCTCCAGCAGAATGTGTGACTAGATTTGCCAAGAGGGTACTCTGAAAAGTAGTTATATAAATAACCTTTTAGCTGAACAGACCTCTCTTCCCTCTCTTTTTAATGCTGCTGTAGAGGTGTATGTGTATATGGCACTTCACAGATTGTGTTTTGGAAATTGGGGTCTCCAAGTTGGATTCTCTGTGGATCCTAGTCTTTTGGAAGAAAGGCTTTCAGTTTCCTAACAGCAAGAGGGCTAAAGGTGAGGCTCTTTGTCTGTGGCCAGTAAGCTTTAAGTCTGTTTGTCTAGCTGTTTTTTTCAGCTTTTGGATTTTAATGAGGCTTATCAGTATCCCCCCCCCCCTTTTTTTTAACATGGAAGTATTTTAGCACTTGCAAACCCGTGTGCTTTCAGGAATCAATTTTTTTTTTTTTTATAGTAAACCTTGAGTTTGGTTGGTGCAGCTTAAGAAAGATGATTCTGAAGCAGGACATGCTGTGGACTGTTTGCAGTACTGATTTACATTCTGTGTTTCTGAATTCTTAATACAGCAATACAACTGTCCTTTGTAAATGGGATACCTATGGTATGCATGCCTCCCTGACACCCTCCCTCCCAACTGTCCTGGTATCTCAGGAAAAATAGTTATGTAAAGGTAGAAAATATCTTCAGACCTTTGCTGAAATCTGGTCTGCCTTATGTTGATGGCCATTGCGAGGAGAACCTGAGAAAATCTGCAAGTGGATAGAAAGAAAAATACTTGAGTTCTTAAATGAAGGGCTGCACTGTAGGATTAAACTGGCATATAATCTGTGTTCATAGTTGATGAAATCCAGTGGTGAACTGTCAAAATAAAACACTGCCACCACTTTTCAACCCTCCTGATGTTAGGTGATATTAGTAAGATACAATGTTAGCATTATGTTTTATATATATTAAAATCATATCTTTTTTTATATGCAAATATGTATAAAATGTATGAATTTGCATATGTTCTACCTGTGGAAACAGGACTTAGTTTCTTCAGTCTAGTGCCTTTCCCTCTCAGATAGCAAGCATATTACAGACCGCAGGTTGCTCTGTGTGTGTTGATGGCCTTAGTTCATTGTGTTAATCTGTAAATGCTCTTCATTGTGAACCCTCTCTTCAGGAAAAGGAAGGTGACATATCAGATTACATGGGACATGGTTTATCTGGCTCCCATAGCCTTTTACCTTAAGAGGCCTGGATTTACAAGGACTTCAGGAGATGAAGCTTTCTGGAGAGCCTGTCCTACTGTTGTAACTTGTCTGTATGCTGGAGGGAATGTGTGATGAACTTCTATAAACCTATGAGAAAACACTGCTGGATTTGTGGTTCTGGAAATACAGCTCTCAATTCTATTTCATTTGCCACCTACACTGTCAATACCAAGTGCAAAGCAAGCACACAAGGTGAAACTTGGATGACTAAATGCTCCAGAGGTGACAGGAGACTTGTCTTTTATGGTGTAGCTTCAGAACTCTTGGCAGGATATTCTGAGGATTCTCAGCTGACATTAGACACTGGTGTTTAGGCATCTGACTTTCAGTGTTAGTGAAAACTGGATTGAAGCATTGTATACTTGAAATAATAAAGCCTTGAAATCCTTATATTTTTAAAAGAATTTGAGGAACTGAAAAAAGGCACCTCTTTTTTCCTTCAGTAACTTGCTTGTTTCTAGTACTGACTTTCTTGTATGGACTGACTGATCAATTCACAGTATTTTAGTGGACTTGTTTCTGGTGACTGTCCAGGGGGCTTGAATTAATCTCTTGGGGGGGCTAGTAAGGAGAATGCCTTTTTTGCCTTGAAAGATAGCTAGTATAAAGCTTCTAGTATGGCACCTTCAGATGAAGGTTTATTCAAACCTGATTAGGCACTTGTATTTCACACAACTGATGGCTAACTAGGCATGATAAAATGTTGCATCAGTCTTCTACCTTAGATACAGATTTGCCCCACCAGTCACTGATGTTAAGAGGCCAGTGCTTCTGTCAAAGTTTCTTTAAGGTTTTTTATATGCTTCTCAAATGTTGGATAACTTAACCGATGTCTGTGCTGAAGAACTAAGAAGAGGCAGGAGTCCACCAAACTGCCCAGCTTTGGTGTTTCTAGCCAGTGGAATTGGCAGTTACCAACAATAGCAGAAGCTCATACCTTGGAGGAGATCCCCATGGGAGAAATGAGTGTATGCATAACTATAAACAGGGGTAGATGGTGCCAGTTGCACTAGCACTCTGCATCTCCAGTGAGGCCAGGCTTGCTTAGCACTTGCAGTCTGCTGGACAAGGGTTGGAATCACCATCCATGAAAGTGTTCAAAAACTTGTAGGTAAGGCCCTCAGTGATAGGCTAGTGGTGGTCTTGGTGTAGTCCTGGGGTAATGATTGGACTTTATGATCTTAAAGGTCTTTTCCAACCTAGTTGATTCTATGATTCTATAAAATTATTTCTGTAGATAAATTCTTGAGTTTCCTGTGCTTTTTCATGCTTGATGTGCCTTGAACCCTTGAATAATTGATCTTCTCTATAGAATATTTCTCTTGCAGTATAAATAGGTTCATGTTTCCCTGCATGGAATATGCTACCCTTTCTTTATAATTTCCTTCACAGAATAACAGCATAAAATGGTGCTCTCCCTGAAGAAGTTAGCTGCCTGGCTGACCTTTCTGTAGGTCAGACTGACTTTCTCGCAGGTTGTCTATGCAGTGTGTGTTGTCCAGAATCTCTTCAGTGCTGTCATTCAGTGAACAATAACTCATTTAAAAAGTCTAATTAAACATGCTTCATTTATGGAAGTAGCAGAGGGGTAAATCTGTAGTTCTAAAGTATGAACAGGTTAATGTTCTTAGCCTCTAGATTTTTTTCATTTCAGGGAAGCTCATTGTGTAAATGATATATCAAGACAATGAAATCTGCAGTTTTGAAGAATGACAGTAAAGGCTAATAGTAAAGCTGAATCTAGGAACACATTACAAAGAGTGAGGGTTTGTAATTTCTTTATTTTATTAAGGGATGCTGAAAGCAACTTAGTGGTTGTTTCTGAAGTTCTATTTCCTTAGAATCATGCTACAGTTTATAGTTTGGGTATATGAGCTTGTACTACTTCATAGAAAACGTGTATTTACTAGAAAATGTTTGTTGGAGTTTGTTATAAATGTTTGTAACATTATAGTAGACTAGATCTTAGCTTTCCTGCTCAAACCTAAACAAGTAAACTTGGAATCCAGCCAACTGTCCTAGAGGTTGAAGAAGGAAGCTGAATTCCTTTCTCTGCAGCACTCAGTCTCATGTATTTTATAGATTTATTGACTAGGTTCAATCTTAAACTTATGTCTTTGCCAGTATTTTGTGTAACATCAGGCAGAGTTTCTGCTGAAAGGAGATCCATACTGAACAGATTGCTCACCTGACTTGGTACATCAAATCTAGTGTTCCAGTTGGCTTGTCCTTGACTACAAGACTTACTTTTTTTTTTTCTTTTCAATTTCACTTACGGCATTCTTTTATACTTCCAGCAGTGTCCTTTGGTTAAGGGAATTTCACTGCTCTCAGATACTAGAATGAATGAAATACTGTTCTTTGTTAACTTGTTTTTCAATAATGCTGGCTTTAGCATAGATCATCTCAAGCTGGAAGTGACCTATAAGGATCAGCGAGTCCAGCTCTTTCATCCTCACAGGATTGCCTAAAACTAAATTGTAGGGCTAAGAGCGTCATGCCTTCCAAACCACTATTATAGTTTTTATGAAATAGAAAGGCTATTGATGTAAATCTGTGGTGTAAATGTAGTGAGTTTTCTTGTCTTTAAGGACAGCCTGAAATTGGCAGTACCTGGTTAGCTGAGTTGATAAGAGATCTTTATTTTCTTTTTTATCCCTTCTCTCTCATCTCTATGTGCATTTAGTGAGAGAAACAATGGCTATGTCAGTATCTGGGGTATAAATCTTGAGTAGCAGTGGTTCAGGATTAAAAAGATTGACAAAGTTGTTCCCCCTCCTCCCCAACTTTTTTTTTTTTTAATATCTCAATATACGTGGGCTTTACTATAATATTTAGGTATCTTCTGATTACCTTGGCCAAACATACTGCAGTTTGTTTCATTTAAAGTGTCTTGGGACTACAAGCTGTTGAGCATGTGTAGAGCAGTATCTGCAACACAAAAAAGAGAAAAGAACAACTATTTGCTGTATCATTGCTGTGCTGCAGTTGGCCTTGAGGCTACTTCTGAGGAAGCAAACAGTTAAATTTTAACTCTACATCCTGATGTTCAACTGTTGTGGGGTCTTTTTTATACATACGGGTTGCAGAAGGCAGATAACAGATGTAGCTAATCATTAACAGTTCCTTCAACCTCCAAGCTTAACTTGGCTTCTGTGATTAGTTGGCATGGTCCCTAGCACCCAGTTGTAATGGCTAGGGCTTTGTTTGATGGCTTAGTTGAAATTTGCCTCCCATTGGAAACATATTGTGCTTTTTGGAAGGGCTCTCTTCTCCCACTTCTTCAAATCAGTGCAATACTGGACTCCTAATTGGATTATAGGAGTGAGAATCCCATCCTTATACCTTTTTGCGCCTCTTGTTTGCTGTTTTCCCTTTGTGTATAGGGGCAACCGGTATTGGCCAGAATTGGTCCTCTGGTTTAGCTGTAGAGATTATAGCTCTGGTTGGAGTGGCTGCAGTATCTGTTGTTGGTGTTGTGCTTGGTATTGAAGTAACTGTGCTACCTGTTGCTTTGCCCTCCAACTTTAGTAGCTGCTGTGCTTTTCACTGGGGTTGGTACATGTGGGCAGCTGGATAGGTTGGATAGATCGTCTCTCAACTGTTTGAACTCCTGGAACAGTTTTTCCACAGCTGAAATGTTGGAAGGGATGAGATTGTCTTTGAGCTCTGGAAGTTGATAAATCATTTCATCCACTGTTGGTGGTACTGGTCCTTACCATAAACCCATACCTCCCAGCTGTAGTAACAAGCTAGTACTTGTTAACCTATGTTAACCCAAGCTGTTTTACCATGCTTTTGTTCCTCTCGATCTTGGTGAAAAATAGGCTTTGTGCATGAAATCACAGTCTAACTACTGTTTAGCTGTCTTGTTACTGTATCAGACCAGACGCTGGCAGCTGCAAGTGCCAAGTGTGGCCAGAGCTTTGAGAAAGGTCTGTCTTGGATATACCTGGTATATGTGGTTTGTATCTCTTGGGGACTGCCTATTGTCTGGCTGCATAGCGACGCTATGCTGCTAAAAATTTCTTAATTTACGGGTTTTTCCTCTTTTGGAAGTGAAAAACGCCTATGACGAAACAATAAGCTTCCACATCAACATCAATCAAATAGATTTTAATAGTTGTTCGTTTCTGTGCTTTGTTTTGCTTAATGATCACATAACAATTAATAACATGCAGTTTTTGATGGATCTAGAAAAAGTAATGTCTTCTTGATGAAGCAAGATGCTGTGTGGTAGCTAATGGGCAGTATATTGCTCTGGGCAAAGCATATGCTGGGAGCCTTTGCTCTGCATAGGGGCAAAACACTGCCTTGCTTTTCCAGTATACCAGATGTGATCAGAGTTGCAGTCACATTCACTTTGAACAGTGAATTAGTTTCTTGCACAGGCATGCCTGCGCGCTGTTCAGGATTTATACATATGCCCTAAGTTGCTGGCTCTGCATTTTGATAGAAATAGTCTTCTCTTTGCTTGGTGCTTCCAAGCAAATCCATGGAAAGACTTTGCAAATAGCCACTCTATATTTAATTTTGGATACACTGTCTGATATACTTAATATATGCTCTTTTCCTGTTTAAGGGTTTTTTCCATTAACAAGAATTTGTTGCAAGATTACTTAAGTAATTTTCCAAAGCATGCATAGAACATCTGTTCCTGGAATTTCTTATACCTTGCTCTGGTAATTAATGGAGATTTCATTGTTCATTGCTGGGAGGAAAAGTCAGTCTTTATGAACTACCTTCTAGGAGAAGATACATGTTTTTGTACTGTGAAGGACTTTGTTTTGTTTCTTGTTTTTTCTCTTCCCATCAGCCTTAAGAGAGCTCTTAGTAAAAAGATGCATTTTTGTCCATCCATTGAACAAAAAAGGAATTTGCTAGTAAAGCCAGATTAGAACAGCAGGTTAGTGAGAATGAAGTAGGAGTGTAGATTTTTAGGGGCATAGTAATATTTTAAAATACTCTTATTTAAAACATTGTAGTATTTGTCTTAAATTGACATTCTCCTCATCTTCCTATGTTGCTGTCTTAAGTGACTCTAAAGTTGTGAGTTTTTTTCACTTACGTTGTGCTCATATATTACAAAACGTGAAGAGTTTGTGTGTATCAGAGTTCTGCTAGTTAGTCTGAGACCTGGTGTTATCATTGAACAAGTGTTCATGTTGTTCCAAGGGACTGGAACATATAGCACAGCACTCAGCTAATATTTCTTGATCTTGCTGAAAGCAAACTGTAAGTCAGAGCTAATTACGTATATTTTAGTTTGTAGAAGGTAAAGAACAAATAATAGCTAGAGCTGAAGAGATAAGGTTAGTCTTATTCTTAAATCTTCTTTCTATTGTCTGTGAAATTGGCTGCCAGAGCAAACATAGGTGCAGTAACTGATCTTTTATACTGCTTGATGTATAGGATTGTCTCATTTGAAAAGGTACTTTTTTTCCTGATTTTGGGACTTTTTCAGAGCTTGAGCATTTAGAACAATAAAATTTGCTCCAAGGCTTTATTGGGATATTTAATTAACTTGTTCCAAATAAGCCAGTGCAGACATATACAGTTAATGTTTTACATTGCTCTGATTGTGTGCTTCCAAAGAAAACACCTTTTGTGATGATAAAAGTTGTCTGTTACCTAGCTATAAGCTGTGGAAACAAGCTTCCTTGATATCACTGCTTTTAGATGCTTGTCCACTTGTGTTCCCACTTGCAATCTATGCAATGCAATGCCATGTATCAAAGCGGTTAAGGAGGATTTTATTTCTTTCAGTACTTGCTCAGGAATATTTAAGATTATTTGAGCATGTGTACCAATTAATGAAAAAAACAGTTCAACTGAAGGCATTTCATAGTGAACTTTCAATGCTGGCTTTCCTAGAAATAGCAATTTCTAGGATGCTTACATTGCTTTTTTCATCTTGCCTTATACTGAACTATATTGTAACGTAAATGAATTTTGCACTTCATCTTTGACTCTGCTTCTCTAAACAAAACCTTGCACATCACAATCTCCATCTTAGATTAAGACATTTCTAGAGACGTACTGGTGAACAAGGGCTTTTTTTTTTTTCTGAACCTTTACTCTGTTTCCATGACAGTGCCTCTGTGACAAATTGATGCTTATGGACAAAATTGTTTTCCCTAGAAGATGGAATGGTTGCTTGATTGTTTTTGTTCAAAGTCACTTAAAGTGTGGTTTTTCTGTTAGATACCATTTCTTGCAACGAGATCCTGAGGTTGTAGTAGGTACTTCAAACAGTAATTTCAGTTCCTGAATCTTGAAATAGATTTCCTAGAGGTGGGACTTCCTATGGCATCTGATACTTGACTTGTATTCCTTCAGCCTGGGTTTAAGAAGCAGTTATATTGCATGCAGAAGCATGTGTCTGCTATACAAATCTTAGTTTGATCCTTCACAGACTGCTGGACTGACTGTTCTTTGTCTTTTTAGGTGTTTTCTAATAAAATGGTGGAGTTTAGCATATTTTTTATTCCTTTACTTATGGCTTTAAGGCTCTGTTTTATTCCTTTAGTAAACCTGCTATAAACAGTATGACTGAAACCAGCCTCAGTGCTGAAATTAGCTGTTCTCTATGCAGACTTTTACTCTGATATGCACTGATGGCTTTGCTGAAAGAAATTATGGTACAGACTTCCCAAGCTTAGTCCCCCCTGGGGCTGTGAGCAAATTGCTTATCTTGTCTGTCCTGGTTTCCCAGCTATGGAGTTGGGGTAATTCATGACTACTGTCAGTCATAAGAATGTTGAGGGTTAATCTGCAAGGACTGTTTCTGCAGTGCTTTAAGAGTGTTAAAGCAGTAATGTATAATTGTAATTTTATTATTAATATTGGTTCTTTAAAGTGTGTAATCTTCAAACAATGTTCATGTAGATTGAACTCATTTTGTCAATAAACTGGCATTCTTCCAGCAGCATTAACTCAGTTCAGATTCTTTGTCTAATAGTGAAACCTAAGCATGTAGATGGCTCTGTAAAGAAAACAGCAAATGCTTAAAGAAATCTGTGCTTTCTTGTTTTGAATCTAGACTGTGGACATCCACAAAGAAAAGGTCGCTCGCAGAGAGATAGGCATTTTGACGACCAATAAGAACACATCAAGAACTCACAAAATTATAGCGCCAGCGAACATGGAACGTCCTGTAAGGTATATTCGAAAACCTATAGACTACACGGTGCTGGATGATGTTGGCCATGGTGTAAAGGTAAGAATACATAGACACTTGAGTATTCCAAATAGCACAGATCAGGGGATAGGCTTAGGGCATTAAAATGTTTGTTTATGACAGGAAGGATTATGGGTTTGATATGCTCCCATGCACAAACATTTCAATAATAAAATGAGGGTTTTGAGCAATGCTTGCCATAACCTTGTGACTGTCAGTGGTAGTCACAGTGTCTGGACTTAATGGCTCATGATCTTAGGCTAATGTACTTGTGAGAAAAGGTGTAACTGAGTTAAAATTATCGCTCTTTCCTCCTTTGATTGTCTCTGCCACTCCCTTGATTTCTTTCAGTATTGAAAAAAACTAAGTCATCTGTTACAGGGAAACTGGCTGGTGGGGTGGGTATTTTTTGTTTTTTTTTTTTGTTTTTTTTTTCGGGAGGATGGTCAGGAGAAGAAAGGGGGTCAGTTAGTTGGCATTTAAATCTGTGGCATTTGAATCTGTGGCATTTGATGTTTCACTGTCATTTGTGCTTTCAGACAACTTTATTTTCCTGTTTTCTAAATAAAAGACTTCATAACTTAATGTCTGCCTCCCTTGAAGTGGTCATAATTGAAATGAATTAAATTGCTCCCTGGACTTTTTTTTTTTTTTTTTTTTGAAGAAAACCAGCTCTGTGTCTCCCTAGAGAAGGCCTTCCAGGTGTATTCAGTTCACAACAATAATCTCTTTAATGTCAATGAAAAGCAACACCCATGTATCCTCTAAGCTTGATGTGCTCTGGTCAGTCACTTGTGCAGCTAGATCAGCCTGTTATGTGCCCTTTGAATTGCTGAGCTCTTGAGGAGCAGATCTCTAAGAATTACTCAACGCAAGAGTGCCGGAGTGCCTCCTGCTTTGTAGTAACCCACCAAATGCCTAGGATGAGTCTTAATTCCAGCGCAAGTTAGAAAGCAGCTCTATACCGTGACAGCTCTAAGCTAGGAATTGATAAAGTGACTTTGGATTATCTTTTTGTTTATATCAGAATCTTTACCTTGATTTTTATTTGTATCAAAGCCTTTACTAAATCTGTAACTGTTAGGGTTGTTTCATATGAATGATTTAAACCAGACTGCATGAAACACAGCCCCTATATAGAAGCTTGAGAGATATGCCCTGTAGTGCTGTAAAATAGAAACACTGGGATTAGAGAAACTTAATTTTTCACTACAATCTGCAATTGAGGAGATAGCTCTAGGAATAGAGAATACAGGAATCCACGGATACCATATTTGGTTTTGCTTTTAAGTGCTCAGGGATCAAGTGCTGTAGAAAACTTCTAAAAAGTAGAATAATTACTGTTAGTCCTGAAGGTGATACTTTGCTGAACTGCTTGTGCTGTGCAGACTCAGAGTAGATTGCTTGATCCATGAATGCTGAAGTTGTTAAGGTGTAGCGGTTGCATTTTCTTATGTGACTATTTGATTTTAGGAGCACTGATGTCTTTATTTAATGTGACCTTGTTTGTTGGGGGCGATGGGAATGAGGTGCTGTTTACCCATTTCCAGACAGGTCTTATGTAACGTTGATAGTATAAAGGGTTTTTTTAACCTTTAGTAGTTTAATTCTGTATTAAAAACTTGGTTTGTTCAGAGGTAAAATACCTTCCAGTAATAACCAAATTACCAGCTCATTACAAGCCAGCTACAAATTGCATCTTTCTGTTGTTTCTTTATTTATTGATTTACCTAAGTCTGTGGAAGGCATGAAACTCTTCATAGAAAAGCGATGTTGATATTTTTTGTGTAGACATGCTTGTTACGCAAACATTTAAAGTAAGCTGCCGGACAGGCCTCAGATGTATAGTTCCAGATGTTTGTCATGCATTTGACGCCTTCACCAGTGTTGATATTTACTGGACACACTTGAGAAAAGTGAGCTGAGGTAGTGCAAGTCATAAGTAAATGTTTTAACCATCATAATATTTGAATTCCAAGAGTGTGACAGATCATTGCTCTGAGGGAAGTAGCTTACTGTGTCTTCAAACCTAGATATAGGCAAGTGCTGTCACAAGGAAGTCAAACCAAAGCAACTGGATCAGGTCCTGTTGGAAGGCATCACAAATAACAGATGATACTGCTATCTTGAGTTTCACCTTGAACATACAAGTTAGGGGAAGTGTGCAATAAATTGAATTACAAACTTTGTCTTGTCCTGAATGGTCTTAGTTTCAGACTAAGTCTTATTTTATTGACCAAAGATTTCACTTCAAATTGGACAGCAATACATCTGATAAAGCCTTAGAAACCATGTTTTTCTAGATGAAACCTTTTCTAGATAAAAAGTGTGAAGTTTTGCCTGAAGCAACTGTCAGTTTGACTAACTTGCAGGTCTTTGGATGTCTTCTGCTGTGGCAATGGTCAATAAAATGCAGTACAAGATATACATTAACATATAAGTATTTAAAATTATGCAACACTGAAATCTGTAAATGACAATTTATTGCTGTTATTGAGACTGTCCTGGTGCAGGATTTGATAAAGAAACAGGAAAAATACAGGGAAGAGAAATAAAAGAGGATTATAGCCTGTTTCTGCTTTTATTTGATCACATACTGATCCTAGGGAAAATGCCATTAAAACATGCAGGATATATTAAGGGGTGATCCTGCATTGCCTTATATAAAAAGTGCAAATAACAATACAAATGTTTCACAGAATTAGGGGAGAAAAAAATTAAGAGATTGGATAATCTTCAGAGTAAATACCATTTTTCCTTGTACATCTTCCATCTAAACAAATGCCGACACACCTCCGATGCATACTCACAGCTCGTTTTAATTGTGTGTGTCTGGTTCTTCTCATGGCATACGTAGAGTGGATGCAAAAACAGATGCCTGTGCTTGGTGCATAGAGAAGGGCTCCACATGCCTCCCTCTGTCTCACATGCATGCAGCAATTTTTGTGGGAGCAGCTGATGAGAGTGGGGGTGGCAATGATGGTAAGCATCTGCTCTCTATAGCAAGTTTGCTCCCTGATGGGAGATGGAAACACCTCCTTGGAAGGCAGAGTTGTTTCGTCTTTTGCTTTTGTAGAGCAATCATCGGCCCTGCAAGAGTTCAGAAAAAGATGAGGCCTGTAGTGTCATGGGTTAGTGGTGGTCTTGGCAGTCCTGGGGTAAAGATTGGGCTGGATGCTCTTAAAGGACTTTTCCAACCTGGTTGATTCTATGCTTCTATGACTGTAGGATCGCAAAGGTATTTTCTCCTTTGGCATTGAAAGCTCAGTGGCAGCCCCAAGCTACCCCAGCTGCTCCGTTTCTTGCTCCTTGCCTGTACAAGGCCAGTTACAGATGAAGTCTCTAAAAGAAATTGCCTTTTCTTCTTTTAGTATGTGTGTATATATATATATATATATATATTATTTAGATATGTCGCTCAAGCCAAAGCTATCATCTGTCAAAATGAGCAGGGCTTTTAAAGTTGTTTTGCTAATAAGAAGGTTTTCCCTTGCAACATAAATATTATGTGTAGATGGCTCCAAGAAGCACACCGGCAAGCATTTTTGCTGGTCTGTTAAGCAGTTGCTCAGATGTCACCCTCTCTGCTTAGAGGAATGTGTCTGAAGTCATTCTTGGTAAATAGGAGTAGCTGTCATGATGCGGCAACCTACCTTCCTGTGTAGAGCTTGGTTTAAAATTATTAGGCAGAGGCTACTTTAACATTTCCTTCCTTCTCTTCCCCTTCTTTTGTGAAAGAAAAAAATAGTGTGCCAGCAAATAAATAGGTCAAATACAATTACTCAGAAAATCCTCAGTTTGAGGGCAGAAGGAGGAGGGAGCTTGAAAGCTGGCTTAAAAGCTCTGAAGTTTGCTTTTGAATTAATTGTAATCTTTCTTTTTTTTTTAATAGGAGGCAGGTGAAATTGCAGCAATTTGTAAAACGACAGCTAAGTAGGAAATTGAAATGATGCATTATGGTAAAGGCTGATAAAATGTTGAATACATGTGAAGTTAAAATGCCTAATAGCTGTAATTGGATCAAGTTTGTTTTATGGAACTAATAGTTCTTCAAAACTAAGTTTGAACTGTATATGAAGATTGATCACTTTTCAGCTTTAAGAAAAAAATTGAATTTCATCACTGTAAACCTCTTGCATTTCAGTACATTAATACTAATGAGCTTTCCAGCTCAGGAAGTCAAACATGACTTAAGCATTCAGAAATCTTTCTCAAGCAAATACAAATTGGAGGGACCCCCTTAAAGCAGGAATTGGGCTAACACCAAATACTAAGCTTAGAGAAGAGGGTCTTGCTCTAACCCTTGTTATGCTTCTCAGCCTGCCCTACTCACCTGCAGTCCTCATGCTTATATATGTGTTGGCAAAACAAAAATGCAGATGAGATGCTGATATGAGGGTTACAGGCTGATTTTGTGCCTGCTTCTGCTTTAGGATAAGACCTTTTATGTTTTAGCCACTTGAGCATTTACTTTTAAACAATTCACTGTAATAAAACCAAAGTGTAACAGGGATCATGAACCTAAGCCTCTGCTGCCTTTGTCCCTGTATTAGCCGCTATTGATACACTCATGCTTCAAAGAATGTCGTGTTGCCAATTTCATAAATGTCACTTCATGCCTCTGGGGTCATGGCCAAACAGTAAATATTGCTGTAGGGTAAAGAACTCTTGGGGGGGGGGGGGGGGGGAAGTAACTTCTGTTGCCGGCTCTAATGACTTTGTTGTGAGTGGTGACACTGAATGCTTTTCATAGGGCACTTGCTACTGGGAGTATGCATAGTGTCATATGATACAATGTAGGCTTCAGGCCTTTCTGCTTGCAAAGAAAACTCAAAACTATGTGTCGTTACTGTCTAATTTTGGAAATAATTCTTTTTTACATTAACCTTATTTTATTGTAGGCAGAATCAAAGCTACCAACTGAAAGAATTCAAAAGCTTGAAGTATTTAAAGATGGGAATCTAGGTATTTTTCTCTGAACAGGAGTGCTGAGGAAACAGTATAAAATTTATCATGGTTTTGTATGTTAATGGCTAATAAATACGAAGCACCTTAAGGTTAAATGGTATGACTTGAAAATTGCTGGAAAAAAAAAAAAAACCCGACAAGGAGTAAGGGAGAGAGAAGCAGTACCGACAAGCTACATCTAGTTGTTTTTAACAGGAGACTGAATTACTAGATTGCATATAATACTAGGAGAGGTTATAGTTATAAAGATAAAAGTTCACTGAAGAGATACCTACTCGTGTTCAATTTTGAAAGAAGTACTTAAATTTTCTCAAAAAAAAAAACTTCTTTACAATAGACTATAAGGAAATACAGAACAACAAAAAAAAAGCTTCTGACCCATTCTAATAAAGAAATCATTCCTATGTCTCAATTTTCTTAAAACTGCACAGAGCTAGTGGCAGAATTGTTACCCTGACACCCACATGCAGTCTGCCTTCTGAAACACATCTTTGATTGCAGATTCTAAGTCCATAACTTGTTTCCTGTAAGGAAACCGTGTTCTAGACTTGATGATTTACTGTATCATTTTCTTAGGCATTCCATACCTTCATGTACAAGCACCCTTCCAGCTGCTTTTCTTGCTGTGTGTCATCCTGTGGTACTCCAAAGCTGCTCCACTGATAAGGCACAAGGCAGTCTTATTCAAAAATCTCTGAGGATGCCTGTGGAGCAATTGAATTGCCTAGCTGCAGATACATAGTAGTACTTCAGAAGGTCTTATGGCCAGCTGCCTTTCTGTAGGGATGTCTCAGATCTCCCTTGACTAATAAAGGAAATACCTTTTTAAGTAGAAAGGGAGGTTGACTAAGGAGTCAAGAGCAGTCATTTTTTTTTCTTTCTGTTGCAGTTGATGACTGTGATTACTGGTCAGAGATAAGAGATCTAAGGCTGGTTATTGCTTTTACAGAGCATACATATTAAGGTTCTGAGTTCTCCTGACACTTACTCTGAATGCAGATCAGAGGGCGCAGTTTTTAAACTCTTGCTTCCATTGATAAGTATTTGTAGCAGATCATCTTTAATGTCTGTTTTCAGTTGTCCTGGATTTGGCAGGATATAGAGTGAAATTGGCCCTTTAAATGCAGGAGTTGGAGAAATAGTGAGTGACATACAGCAGATGAAGTACAACCAACCTGCATAGAAATTTGAAGTTTCTGCAGTCTGAAATTAGAATGTTCAGAGCTGAAATGTGCAGGAGAAACTTGCTGGGTGTCAGTGTAATAGGGATTTTCCTCCTATGTGCAAGTGGCCTTTTGTGTTTCTATGCTGATAGGTTCATTTGCCCTCATAAATGAGTTGTGTGCAGTGTCTCTACCCCTAGTTTTCCAAACACAGTTTATTATTCAGAAATAGATTTCAGGTTCCCTGAGTCATAACTAATGTTCCCTCATGAGTTGTCACTTGGCATGGAAGCTATTAAAAACAGTTAGATGGCTGCCTCCCGAGGCCAGCCAGCTGAGTGCCTTCAGATGTCTGGACATCCTTTGGCTTCCAGTGGATACTTTTCATTGCCTCACACCCTGCCCTTTCATGCTGTTCTTGGTGTTGTCTGTTTGGCCTCATCCACAGAAACATGCAGTACTACCTTTGTCGACAGTTTTTTTTACTGTTTAGACTACCAGAACTGAACATGCTGGAATTACCAAAAAAGTTGCCTTAATCAAATAAGCCTCTTACTTGGTACTATTAAGTCAATACTTAACTGTCCCAATGCTTGTCCTCTCCAAACCCACAGCTAAAATTCTCGGTCCAGGTGCTCTGAATTCCTGGCATCCCTTACAGAAGCAGCCTCACTTTTGGCTTTGATAAATGCCTTGCATAGCTGTTGCAAACGCCTGTTTTGCCTATTGCCTTAATTGCATTACTCCTTTTCCAGCCCACTGTTGACTCTCTGTCCTTGGCCAACCTGCTCTCCCACACTGTCAAAACCCAGTGGATGTCCCGCTGCCCTGTCTGTGAGCTTTTGGAAATGCAGTGAGGTTAACTTCTGTTTATTGAACCTGAGTCTGTGTTTTTTTCTCTTAACTCTGTGACAACCCTTAAAATTTCATCTAGGGCTGCTGGTTAGTGGATTTTCCTTGGAAAGACAAAATCGTTGTGCTTGTTGCTTTAAAACATTTCTCTGCTTGATGCTTGCAAGAAATTAAAGCCAGTACTGCTTCTTACCATGTTATCTTGTTTCTGGAACATCCTGATCTGTCTAGTTCTCTGCTTCAGCATCACAAGCATCCCCAGCAAGCTGATTTTATTCTGGTGTGTACGTCATCCAGGATGCTGGTATCTAGCTGAAAACTCTCCTGTGTGTACAATGGCACAACTAGTTGGAGAGAAGGCAGTCATGTTCTTTACAGGTTCTGCAGGACTTTTCAGTGGTGCTCTGCATTTGACTAAGCTCTTTTTGCAATTTCTATCGCTTATTTCATAGATCCTTTTCAAAACAGCCTCTTTTTTTCTTGGAGCTGTGAACCTTATGCATGCTGTTTGCTGTTTCCCTTCCTCATGCCCTGCATTTCCTTCCTTCCTGACTCTGACCTCTTGATACTGTTCAAGCAGTTGGTGATGGTCATGTTTTGCCTACTGGCTGACTGGCCTAGGGGCATTTGTAGTGAGAAGCCTGAACCTACATTAAACACATACCTGCTTTTCCTTTTGGTTTTCTGCCTTTTTTTTTTTCTTTAATTTTTCTTAAAATCACAGTGCACCTAGACCCTGCTGCCTCAACTGTCCCCAAGGAATTTTTGTAATTGCTTAGAAAGCAGTAAATTTGGTTTTCAAACCAAGAAATGCAGCAAGGTTGACTTCATAAACTCAGACAATAAATACAAGAAAATGTTTCCTCCTAATTAATTAGCTTATTAAAAATTAGTAAGTAGCCATATGATTCATCTCGCTTTGATTCCTTTGCTTTCCTCCCTTACTTATGTCTTGTGGATCAGGAGTTCCTCTCCCATAAGAATCACTGTCTTTTTCTGTTCCTTCCTTCTGTGTTTTCCTGTGTTACATGTTTCCTGTGTTACTTACGACTCTCGTCTATATTGACAGCAACAGAGAAAACATTAGAGAACTTTTTACTTACAGAAAGCAGTATGACAACAGTTACTAATTCTTCTGCGCAATAAAGAAGTGTGTATATATCTGCGTATTGTTTAACCAGTAGCAAAAGAGATGAAGCTCACCTGGTACAGTGGTAGAGATAGGAATAAAGATCAGAAGCTGCTGGACTTCAAATACAGGTTTAGTATGTTAAACTGTACTTAGAAAGGCTTGAAAGAAGATAAGATTCCTGAATCATCACTAGAAGTTGATATTCATATTGTCACTGCAGCGGAGGCAGAATGTAACAGTGATTAAGGAGGAGGTGGAAAGACTCACCATAAGTGCTGAGTGACACTGTGAAAGGGAGGGAAAGACAGCAGCCTTTTGGATTCATGTTTTTGAGGAATGCAAATTTAGTTGTAGAGACTGGGTAAGAAACCATGCCACTCTTCCTCTTAAACCTTGAAAAGGTTTCTGTCTGCAGCCGCTGGGGATGGGCAGGACCAAGAGTTTCACTTTTTGATCTGTTTTAACAAATTCTTTGTGTTATGCCATTGCCCTTGGCAACTGATGAAATAAGGGGAAGGGTCACATATTCCTGTGAGAGGGGAAAGCAAATTTCATTGCTAAAAGCCAGGTTTAAAAACATAATAGTACCCTGGCATCCTGGAAGCTTATTCCTTCCATGGAATAAGTATGTGGGAATAGCGGAGGTTTAAATTGCTTAATTTTACTGCTCTGATGATGCACTTCTGTCTGAACAGAGTGAATGGGATGACCTTCAAATTTACTTACCACAGTTAAACATTTTCACTTGAATTTTGGAGCAGGTTTTTGTTTTTCTGTTCTCGTAATATGAATAACGTAAGGGCAGTGGATTTCAACCTCATTTGGTTTGTGAGCCCCAGCTGTTTTTCAGTGTTTCTGCAGACCCTGTCAAAAATCTCACATATGCACATTGCTGCATAGCATGTTTCAATTATTTTTCCCGAGTTCATGGGTGCCTTTAAGCTAGTCTGTGTTTCCTTGAGGAAGAGAAAGTGGTACAAACCATGGTTTGAAAACCTGTGTGTTAGGAGTCTTGTCCTGCATGAGATAGTTAATTTCCAAACAACCTCAGAAAAAGCATTTGAACTATTTTATATTTTGGGGATTTTTGTTAGCTTGTCTTTTCCCTATTCAAAACCAAGAGTCCTTCCCCTGAATAAAATCAAGAGGATATTTGAGTTTATGTAAAATGCTGCATTCATTTTCCTTATGAGGCCAAGTTTTTGTACTTTATTTCCCTCTGCAGTCATGAAGGCTGTAAAAATTATATAATGTAGTGATAAAATGACTTGGTTCTATGAGCTGAAATTTCTGAATAACAGTCATTAGAGTGCTGCCAACACAGTTCTGAGCAGCCAGCACTGTGCTGGCTTGAATCAGATTTCAATCAATAAACCAGAGGTGAAAGGCACTGCTGCTCATCCTGTTTGAGAGGTCTCTTTTCTTTATTTACCATTCAATGCAGCAGCTAGGATTTCTTCAAAACACATGAAGGTTAAGTGTCAAAACAACAGGCAAGCCTGTTCTGCACCATGCAACTGAAATTGTGGTTTTGTGAACGAATTCTTAAGTAATTCTTAAGTGCATGTTGCCATTGAAATAGCATTGATCTGGGTTTGGACTTGAATGGTCAGCAATGGGCTTTTCAAGTCTTTACTGCCCATGAGCAGCCTGGCAAACAAATCTGGCAAAGCTTAACTGAACTTCCTTTTGTCACAATTTGGTTTTCTTGTGGTCACTCAGTCAGACACAGAACTTTCAGTGACTAAGTGAGGCAGTAAAAACTGCTGTTAGTGTATGGGGATGCAGCTAATTATCAGTAGACACAAATGATTTTTTTAAAAATGTTATTATCTGTAGTTTAACCTGTCCTGTCAGTTGTGCTGGATCTGCCATTAATTTCTACCTTTTTCCCCCCTTTTTTGCCAACGTTAAGTGGCTAAAAGCCAAGGTAAGAAGTGTTATTTCTCCTTTGACCCACAGTGCCTCATGTGACTGATAGTAAAGGCTGCGGAGCCATTAAAACTGAAAACTAGCGCGCTCTTATGCTCTGCTCTGCTTTCGATAGGATATTTAGATTAAATGTGCTATACTTGATTGTTTTTATTTACAGCGTTTAGCGTGTGTCAATATATCTGTGATACATTGACATCTGCATTTATACATAGATACATTAATTTCTCTAACACGTGTAGTGCTTTGCTCTGAATTCAGTAGATGCCTTGATTCCCTTCACTGACATTTTTTTGCAGGAGACTTCCCAGACAACCTGAATGACTCTGCTAGTCAAATAGCAGGGCCAAATTGGGAAATTTGGCCAAAATTCTGGGCCCATGCTAACTGTATTGTATTGTCAGTGTTAAAGTTTGATTTAAATTATTGCCATCTGAATGGAGGTGAACACAAATGTGGCTTCCCTTTAAAGAGAGAAGATATAAGAGATTTGTGCGTGAACCTGTCAGTTACCTACCTTCTTGGTGTCTGTTGTAAATTAATAGCAAAAATAATCTCAAGGTTGTATTTAGACATTTGTATTTATTAGTGTCTGTCTTATGTGTAGCTGAAAACTTGCTGTTTGACAGCTGTCTGGGAATTCTCACTTCAAATCCTTGCACTTAAAAAAAAAAAAAAAAAAAACCAACCAAAAAAAAGGCAAAAAAGAAAAAGCTGTCAATAACAGGGCTGCTCTGTTATAAAAATAAAACCATGTTTTCCCTTATTTCAGCATGGAAATAACCAGCCTGCAAGAACTGGCACCTTGTCAAGAACAAATCCGCCTACACAAAAACCACCGAGTCCTCCCATGTCAGGCCGGGGAACTCTGGGGTAAGAATGGAGGCAACTTGGTCCAGGCTCTGGGATAGAAAGTTCTAAGTGTGGTGGTGATGGTGTTTTTTAAATGCCTGGATAGAGGGCAATTCTCACTGCTGTTAGCAAAATACACAATCACCGTCTGCTTATAAACCCTTTCAGCTGCATTGACTCTCATTTTCAGTATGACCTTTTGAAAGAAGGTTTTTTTAATGGGGGACGGAAGTATTATAGGTATGTCTGAATGAAGAAGCTATTGTTATTCCTGATTTGGGGGAAGAAAACCTTCGTGACACAAAAGAAGATCAAAAAGGTTTTAACTTAATTGGGGAAAGAATTCATTGTTAAAGTTTCTCATTTCTCGGTATTATGAGAAGTATGAAATGGCCATTCTTGCCCTATTTATTACATTATCTAAGCAAAATTTATTTCATTGTGAACACATTGGCAACACTGATTCTCTCAGGCTTGTGCGTTTTTATTTTTATGCTTATATGAGGAAGGATTTTGCTATTCTGAATTCCCACTGTGACCAAAGTTCCCTGCTGCCATAGCATCTATTTTGCTCTTGTGTGTCTGTGGGGAGTAAAATCTGCTTATCTTGGTGTGCCAGCAAGTAGTTGTTGCTAGAGACCAAAACATTAATATTTGAGAAGCTCAGTGCACGTGCCATATGGCTTTGTCTGTCCAACTGTGCATCTTCTTCCTAAAGGTATCCTAAACAAGACCTTCTACTCATTTGTCATGCTCAGTGTTTCCTTTATGCTGTGACTGAGACACTGTAAAGCTGGCTGGCATGGTTGTGTTGGCTTCAGGTATGATGTTTGGTAGAGGCAGATCACTGGGAAATGAGGAACAGTGAGGCAGAACAGGAGGGGCATCAGGAGCAATGGTCAAGGAAAATTATAAGCAGGAACTCCTTTTACTGAAGACTTAGTGATTTTTAATCCTGATTTGATGCTTTGCTCCTTTATGATAGCAGTGTTTTGTTGTGTGTTCTGCAGAGAAATTACCCTAGAGGTTTCCTTAGCATGTTTTGTGAAAATTCCCATTGCTCAAGGGCATGCAATCAGTATTCCAATTGTTTCTCTTATCCCAGCTGAGAAAGAGTTGTTTATCAGCCCTGGGAAGCTGGGTAGCGCTTTCATGTTCTCTTGGATGTTTGCTAGTGAAACAGCAGTGTTGGTGTACTGGTGAGCTGCTTCTCTCTCATACTCCCCCCTGATCAGCCAGAGCTGTTTGGTTGCCTTAGCTGATGCCTGATAAGGATTAATCAGCTGAATGTCATTTCCAGATGAGCTTGATGAGAGGCAGCAGTTGGTTGAGGGGGAGGAATAATGTGGGTTTGTAACAGAGATTTGTATCTGCCTTCTTGTTCAGGAAGTACAGCTCTTGTCTTGAGCAGCAGTGTTCTGCCAAAGCATGAAATATCATAGGCATGACTGTTTCTCTAATATATGCAGAAAAACTGCTAGAAACCACAAGGATGCTCTTCTCCCTTTGATCCAGAAAACAGACATAAGCATGTAAAATCAGGAGCTTGGTGTGTAACATGGGCCTTTAAGTATGTGCTGCTTATTTTGCAACTTGTCCCTCCAAGGAGGACTGTTCACAGGAATATGGTGGGGAAGGAGTCCTGCACAGAAATCATGTGGGCTGAAAGAAATTGCAGGAAGCAGGGGTCTCTTCACCATACCAGGGAAAGACTGTGGAAAACCTTGGGTGCTCAAGTTAGAAGTACCACAGAACATGTGAATTGCTGGGGCTGGATGGAGGGAGTAGTTGGCAGTGGTGTCTTGAGGGTCCTGGGTGAGAGCATGGCTTCAGCCTCCCTATATCTCTCCCTTGTGGCTACTGGACATCAGGACTGCAGTGAAGCACAGGGGGACAGCAAGGTGGGCAGCACTGGGCGGTGTCAGGGTGCAGTGTTTTCCTTTTCTGCATGAGGCTGACAGAAGAGCAGAGGCAAGGACTGGAGTTGAGTTTTGGAAAGAAGCTGGGTTTGACTTCACTGCTTAGGTTTTTGCGTTCTTCAGTGAGGCTAAGAAGAACAAAGGCATGGCTGAACCTGAGGACATAGTGAGGCTTTGCTTTGGCAATGTTTTTAAATTGTGAAGTCAAAATTAATAGTACCGCAGAGCTGAGATCCTATTGTCAGTGCATTTTAAGGTACAGTACTTTAAAACATTAGGTTTCAAGTCTATTCCTGTTGGAAGCACATTTAAAATCTTCCCTTCATATCACTTTATTCAGCAGTGTTTAAAGCTTTATCTCTTACAATTGGAACACAAGGTTTCTTTATTTTTCCCACGACTGATCTCTTTTGGCAGATCTATAGGTGATGGCAGTCTTCATATTAAAATCAGCTGGAGTTCTTTATATAGACAAACTAATTTACAAACACCACAGTCCATGCAAACAATTACAAGATTTTCTCCTTGAAAGGTTTTAATAATAAAATGTTATAGTTAAAATTCAGTACTGTTGCATTCCATACTGTAAAAAGGAAGTCAGTAAGTTTCTTAAAATACCAGGAAGCTGTACAACTTAAACAGCTCGGTTACAACCAGTATTTGAACGAATGATTAAATGCCAGTAGTTTAGTATTTTTGTTTTTTGCTTAGCTGGTGCATTGCCAAATTCCACATCTTGAAAGTGATCTCTTAGTTACTGGTGAGAATTGAAGGACTCTGCCATTCAGTACAATAAATGCACTGTTCTTAAGGCAGTAATGGGTCTGGTAAATAGATCTCAAAAGATCTGTGTTGTATTTCTGACTTGATGCAGTCTGCTAGGTCATCTTGGAAGTCTCTGGGCTTCACTTTCTTGTGCTACAAAATAGAGACAGTAAAGCTCCAACTGAGGCAATGCAGAGGGACAGAAAATTGTTACAGTAGAAGAGTTACACTTGCAGTGTACCAAAAGATAACCCCAGAATATTATGTGAATTTAACTATTGTGTGTTATGTAGTTCAAAGAATATATTTTGGGTAGTAAATTTAGTTTAGGCTTTTTTAACCAATTTATCATGCTGCAGGACAACGTGCATGGATGAGCACTTTAGAGAGTTGAATGTGACCTGTCTATCCTGCCTGGTGGAATTTGTTTTATATGCTTTAATGTGGGTCACTGTACAGTGATCTCTCATGAAAACTTAAGAAAACAAATGGCTTTATTACTTCATTCATTTGTCCTTTCGATCTTCTGATCCTTTATCTTTGTCTTTAAATCTCTTTTTCCTTGACCAGACGAAATACTCCTTACAAAACCCTGGAGCCAGTCAAACCGCCAACAGTCCCCAATGATTACATGACAAGTCCTGCCAGGCTGGGGAGTCAGCACAGTCCGGGAAGGACGGCTTCCTTGAACCAGAGACCAAGGACACACAGGTAAAGCGTTTTCTCTCTAGCTCTTTCCTGCCCGGCATACTGATGCTTACTAGAGTCACTGCAAAGCTTTGAAGCTTTGTGCCTGTTGGCTTTTTTTGTTGAAAGGCAAAAGGTGAGTTGTTCACTGTATTGTTGACTTCTCTAACAATGTAGGAAGTGTCATCATACTCTGTAGAAGCCTTGTGTCTAGCAACTTCTGTAACCACAGGCCTTGTTTTATTTAATCAGTTTATTTTGTTCTGTGTTATTTGTTTCCTGAGAATAAGGAAAACTTCAAAATTTATGCAGTTGTGAGGTAGGGTAGTGATGGGCCCTCATGGGTTGAGAGCTGCATCATTAACCTTAGCCTAAAATATGCTTGGGCTTTTTTTGTTTGTTTTCAAGACCACTGATTGCAAAGGGAAATTTCTGTTGATTAGAAACACTGTGATGAAGGTACTCAGTGTCAGTTGTTTTCTTTTGGCTAAAGCTTAATGCTCATAATCACTGCATGATAGAAGTAGAAAATAAAACTATTCGCAGAGCAGGTATTGGCATCAGCCAATTGTTTCTGCATGCTTAAGGGCTTCGATGAAAGAGTAGTTGTATGTTTTGGGCGAGAAGAGTGTTGCAGGTGTATCTCACTTCTTGTTTTCAGTGTCATGTAATCTTTTTCTTGAATTGCAGAGCTGGATCTTTCTCTGAACCTCTTCAGAAAGACCATTTTTTTTCAATCTGATTTTTAGCATCAGCTTCTGCAGGGTTAAAAGCCAGACAGAAGCATTCAGTATAGCATCAGAATGAAATAACTTTTAAATTTGGCTGCAGCAAAGATCTTGTTAATCTGTTTAGCTGGCTACTGTGAATGCTCCCTACTCTTGTCTCACAAGATCATCTTTTATGTAGGCTGCAGTTAGAAGTTCAGCTGCAACCATGGTGATAAGATCAAGATCGTAAGCAGACAGAACGCTAGTTTTGAAGGAATTATCTTGGCTTCCATTTTAGATCACCTTTTTTTTTTTTTTTGTAACAGTGTTACTTTCTTAAGATACGTTTGAATGATTTGTGGTGACTCTTTACAGTACTGATTTGCAGCCTTCCAGGAGTGGTAAATAAATTCTAACATTGCTAAGTATTCTTTAATTAAGGTGGATGAGTTAAAATGGTGTTCTGGCTTCAAAACATCTTGACTACTTAGTTCCATTTTTATTATTCATTTAATCCATGCAGATGCGAGTCCTGGCCTAAGGACTGCCCTTGGATAACAGTAAGGACAGATCCGCCTTAATTTTGATTCTTTTTCAGCTTCCTCAATTAAAAGAAGTGTTATGGCCTCCAAAGACATGTGTAGGAATGTTACCCAGTAGTTCATTAGAAGTACATTCTATAAAAATCTGTATTGCTGGCCTGTAATGTGTATATCATGTAACGGTACTTAGATAAATTGTGACCTGGCTGTAGAGTTACCTTTCAAATTATCATAGAATCAAACTTCTTGTACATGAGAAGGGTGTACGTGGGCAGGGAGAGTGTTAAAATACACGGAAAATTATCCACACCATGCCCCACCCTAGTTGGTTTATCATGACTGTTCTCAGTTATTAAATTCTCAGTCTAAATTTCTGTTCTGAGCAAAGGGAATGTTCCTTCATCTGACAGCATAAATAATCTTAAATAATTATTTCTAGTTTAGGCATGAATTCTTCCAGACCCAGCTTATTAATTTAAATTATTACAAGGCTCCTGAACTATTCCTGCACTTGTTACTCCATTGCCTGGAACTGGTATGGTTCTTACCTTTTTATTTTTAAAGCATTTAATTAGATGCTTATCAGCGTAGCAAATTCCATTTATTAGGAGTGTAATGCATCTAGACTTGATTAGCTGTATGCAATTGTAGGTACAGAGGCATATTATAAGGGGTTTTTCAACATTCTAATTGAGTTGGACTAGCAGGGCTCACACAAGAAGTGTGACTGCTGATAGGCCTTTGTAGGAAATGCTGTGCTAATGCCTGCGATTTTCTTTTGTAGCGGCAGTAGTGGAGGGAGTGGCAGTCGAGAGAACAGTGGAAGCAGCAGTATTGGCATTCCCATTGCCGTGCCTACACCTTCACCGCCAACCATTGGACCAGGTATGCGGGGCTCTTCCCATGTTATGTTATGGCTATGATATCACTCACTTGGATTTTGACTGAATACAATGGGGTAAAAGCTGTCCTGAAGCACAGTCCTAGTCAAGAAATATAAGTTCTGAGGGATTTTAATTCTTCAGCAAAAGTAAATGCAGAGGAATCACAGAATAGCAGATGGTTAGAACACGTTTGTCAGTTCATGTTCCTAAAAGATAAACAAGGTGGGAAGGGGAGAGAAGAAGAGAGGTGTATCTTTAAAGCTTTAGTAGATTTTTAAATGCCTATCTACAGTTCGGCTTTTCTGGATGCCCTGAGAAGCAGCAGCAACTATGTTTGATGGGCTGTTTCAGTTGTCTTCTGAAACAGCCTGCGAAAATTACCATCTGCCAGTACGTAGTTTAGTTTTGCTTGTTTGTTTTTTAACTAAATAGAAGTCTCTATATCAAAACACACAAGATGACCTATGAAAACACCACTAGTAGCAGAATTCAGGCTTATCCACCAGTGTTGTATGGTGGAAATCATTGAGGCAGGAGAACTTGTGTGTATAAGATCGCACAGCAGTAAATAAGAATTATGCAGGATTTCTCAGCATTGAAAGCATGTTCCGTTGTCTTTAAGAATGATGAATGGTGAGAATGCGTAGAGTCTGTCAATAATAAGTAGTCAGGCTTGTTGGTAATAAACCACCTCAGTCACTTGCTTACTAGCTATGTATTTTGTAAGCTAATTTGCACAAGAAAACTGGAGTTTTGGTGCAATGTCGTTTTGCTATTGCATCTCTTAAACTTCTGTTCCTCAGAAGAAAAGTCTTCATGTATGAATGTGTAGGCTTTCCTTTCCCAGGTATTTTCTGATCTTGCAGTGGTAAAACAGGCATGAAATCCTTACTGTTGTCTGACAACCCATAAAAATCAATCTAAATAAAGGGCTGCAGGTACAGAACCCTGTGTAGGATCAGGGCCTGAGTTTGTACTAGTTGGCAGAAGCTGAATTTTTATGTGTATTTTGGAAACCTATCAAATGCCCAAGCTTTCTTTTTAATTTTTTAAATTTTTAATAAAATTGCCTAATTGGGAATATAAACTATTTTATTAGCTCACATTTCTGTTCTTCCTCCTTCTGTACCCCTGCCAGCACCACCACTGCCACCACCTCTCCCGATGGGCAGTCTGATAGGTGAGACTTGTATCAATGCTGAAGTGATTGCAGTTATGCTGCATAATCAATAATCACCTCCTCCTAATGGATTTAGTACTGGGGTCTACATGATTTTAGTATAAAAATCAGTTCTGGGATTTTTTGTTTCTCTGTTTTTAAACCAATCTAATCTCCACTAATTTTCTGTGGTTAAAGCCTCTGAAGGTAAATGCACAAGGTATGGGGAAAAGGCTTGAAATCAGTTGCTTAAAATCTCTGTTCTCAATAAAGCTAAGATCCAATTAGTTCGATATATAAGGATTCAAAATCAACATTAATATTGGTATTCTGCTGTGTCACTACTACAGCTGAAACTAAGCCACAACAAGTGCTCTCTGGCTTAAAAATGGTAGCTGATGTGTAGGGTGATCTGTGTCTTCTATCTTGCGGACATATGGTGTCTAAAAAGCAGAAGTGTCCATCACAGTGGCTTGGGTTTGATTTTGTAATGCTGCAGGCAGGTGGCAACTGGAAAACTTGAGGATATGAACTAGCAGTTCTTGCAAAATTGTTTCAGGCAGTACATACAGCCATTAGAATGGGATCTAAAAGTAGCACTTTCCCAAATAGGCAGGAAAAAATACCTCACCGTTTCCCATCACAGGCTGATAACAAAATTTATTGTGTTATGAAAGTAGCTTTGGAGGCTTTGACCCATGTAACCATTTGCACTTTCCCTTACTGAAGCAACAGTGACTTTGGATAGTGTTACAGGGCTTTAAACTTCTGGTCACATGCTGTTTGTGTGTGTGCATTTTTGTCTATATGTATATTTATATAAGATACATACATATGTATATAAAAACACAAAACATCTTACTGCAAAACAGTTTTTGCATTTAAAAATTGCATTGATCCATGTGACCTCAACGTGTGGGATTCATTAGTTTGCAGGGTGTAATTTGTTTCTCTCTCTGTCAGATGTTAATCCAAAAGAGAATTTAATCTGGTTTATTAACCTTGAAGGTTGTACAGCAACCCTATGGAAGGTAAACATGGGTGTTCTTGAAGAATGAGTGACAAATCTTTCTGTCAGCTGACATTGATGATTTTGATTTGTTAGTGCAAATTCTGTCAATATAAAAGCACAACTAGCAAATATGATTGATAAATGTGACAAATGTCTGAAGCTCATGACATTTGTTTTACTGTTTTGTTAGGGTTTTTTTTTTTTTTGTATTAGGTTGGAGACAAGTTCTGGTTCACAATGGGAAATGAACAGAATGTGGATTTTTTTTCTGTGTTTCTTAATAAAGGGTATTGCAATGTAGAATTATTGAGATGTGCTTAGGAATTGGAAGCTGATTCAATTTTCTAGTCCAGTCTCTCAAAAGTAGTTCTCAGTATTTCTCAAATGACCTTTATATGAATGTTGGTTTATGTCCTTTGTGTTTTTTCTCATTATTGATTATAACAGGGATGTTTGTTTTATGTTAATATCCTGGTACTGGCCTTAAATTATCGGAGACCTGTAATCCAGTATTTTCCATGGTCTGGGCTTTTTTCTATTTTCTGCATTCTATCCCAAGTAATGCTCTGCTTAAGTCTTTTCCTTGGTTCCTCTGGCTAATACTTTTCAGCTGCTCCTGGTTCAGCTCCTGGTTCCCAGTATGGCACAATGACCAGGCAAATCTCGCGACACAACTCTACCACTTCTTCAGCATCTTCTGGTGGATACAGACGGAATCCTTCTGTGACTGCCCCATTTTCTGCTCAACCTCATGTTAATGGCGGGCCTCTTTATTCTCAAAATTCAAGTAAGCTTCTGAGCTCTGAAATCACAAACTGTTTTGAGCAAAATTATTGTAAAAGCATGCATGGCATTTTAATTCATTTATGAAGAGCATCAATCAGATTACTGCTTTCTTTCCTAAAATAGAGGAAAAACAAACAAGAAAATCCATACTGAAGCTGTATAGTGATTGCACTATATGCAATTATACTGTTTTCCCTTCTGACTTGTTTGCTGTTACTCATGACAAGAAATTATTATGATTGCCTACCTAATTATAGGCACGTTATACTTAGCATTTCAGGTGTGCTTGGAGAACATAAACTAAAGCCACAATTTTTTTGCAGGAGACTCAATATAGTTGTGGTACAGCCCCTCCACTACCGAGCTAGTGGCAAGAGTATGGTCACAGCATAGTGCTCATTTAGCAAACCTTTCCCATTACAGTTTCTCCCTGTCTGTGTCTCTTTCTTGAGTCCTTTCCTGATTCCAGGTTTCTCCTTTTTTCTCAGTTTTAAGTTTGACTGTTAAAGAAGAGCTCAGTCTCTTTTTAGCAGACTCCTGCTCTTCGCTTCTACCTAGTAGTAATATAGGTGGAGACAGATGAGGGAAGGGATGGATGCAGTTGGTAAGTGGGCAGGTTTGAGTCAGCAGCGTCCTACCTGCCTACCCAACAGGGCAAACGAGGTTCAATGCAGAAAGGTCGGCAAAATAAGGATCTACTTGAGTGTTGGTAGACAGCTATTTCTATCAGGGCACCTCTTCTTGGCTGTTTCTGTGAGTTTTGACCAGATACACTATAAAGGAGTGATAGTCCTCTACTGGTTTCTGGTGGTCTTCAGCCGGAATGCCAGTTCTTTAAACTTCAGCAATATTTCTTTTGGAAAGAAATGTTGATTATTGGGCTGAAGATCACTTTGGACCAGTGTTTGCTGTTGAGTACTTACTCTTAAGGAAAGAATGCACAATAAAATGTTTGAGAAACTGAGGAGTTTTCTCAGTGGTTGAGAAGTATTACGTTTATCAGAAAGCATTTTTATATGCAGACACAAAGTCTGTTTCTTTTTTCCCTGGTTCTGATTTTCCTCCTATTCTCTCATCCGTACTGGCCTTCCATTTCCTCCACACTCTTGTTCCCTCAAATAAATTCACCATAACAACTGAAGCACCCCCCTGTTTGAACAGTTGTGTTCGATTGAATAAACAGGGCTTTACTTTTGGAAATAGTTGTCTTAAATGCTGTGCACACCACTGTTTCTGAACATTTACAATTTGTCCAAAGCAATTTTTTGCTCAAATGCAGGTGCTGTTCCTTAATCTGGCCTTTCTGGTGTTTTCAAAATACTGATTGTCAGCGTTTTTAAACAGTATTTTGATGGGTGTCTTTCCACTTTAAACTGTTTTCCTCTGTTTCTGTAATTGGTGATTTATTTGTTTTTAATTTGTTAATACTACTGTCTTGACGTTAAATCCAGTTCCCATGTTTCCTTAAGGTTTTACTCTGCATGTTATAAATATTCTGTGTTTTCTTAGATGTTTACTTCAAATTTGTGAGAAACCTGTTTGTTCTTCTTTTATTGATCATTTCTCCTATACAGTTTACTTGATTATTGGTTTTGTAAAGAACTAAATGCTCCATTTTTGTTCATCAAATATTAATCTTAGTTATGGCTTTATTTAAA
This sequence comes from Forpus xanthops, assembly GCA_032466535.1. Classification (NCBI taxonomy): domain Eukaryota; kingdom Metazoa; phylum Chordata; class Aves; order Psittaciformes; family Psittacidae; genus Forpus; species Forpus xanthops. The sequence continues at coordinate 23,030 of JASSUY010002752.1, read as the reverse complement.
ACTGTTGCTTACTTGGAAGTAGAGAACCTCTTTCAAATTTGGTTCCAACTGAATTATCCTGCTGAATTCCCACCTTCACAGGAGTTTCTCTGCTTCAGTGCAAGAGAAATTCGGTTGTGATGTTTTGTTGGGGTTCTTATTTTTCTTGCCTTTTCTTCCCCCTGCTTCATGGGGAGATGTCCTGGCAGAGCTGATATTTTGAATGGCATGCCCTGCTGCTACCACGCCTCCTTCCTACCTGTAGTGGAAAGGGTTAAACATTTCAGCTGTCAGCCCAGCATCTCTGAGCGCTGGTGCTGTGTGTCTTACCTCATTATGCACCATGTAGGTACATGTTTCAGAGAAGATGAACTTCTAAAGTGCTTCCTGAGGAACTCTGTGTTCTACTGTAGGCAGTTGTAGTTGTTGAAGTCATTGCCAGCATCTTTGGTTGCTGAATGCCTTCTAACCACAGAAGACTTAGAATGAAGTTAAACATTATATACATAAACATTATGTAAGTAAAGTATATATACATTATATACATCATATATATACATGAAGTATATATATGTGTATATATACACATAAAATATAAATACATTATGCTCTAAATCCATCTGGTTTTCCTACCAACAAGCAAGAAGGCCCCTTTTCCTATGTAAAACAGAAAGAAGCATAGTGCAGTACCCCTTGCCCTGGCAGAACAAAATTACGGGAGTTGTTCTCTATGAATATGAAGTATTCATATTTATTGCTGCGCTGGAGGTAGCAGCCTCCTCTTTTATTTCAGAGGAAGAGTCCAGAATCCTGTGACAATTGCCTGTACTTCAAATAGTGTACTTTGAAAACATAAATACCGAATAGCAGTAAAGCTTATTTGGCAGCAGGACCGAAAGCTCAGCTTTGTGTGCTCCCTAAGTGAAGCAGAGCAAGCCCCTTCACACGCACACCCTGTGAGCATCCAGTTGCACAGCCTGCGCTTGGCTTCTTATTCAGCTGAACACAGGGGCATGCTTTGCTTTTTGATCCTCCATTGGCAAACCAGGAATTCAGCCCTGTTGGAAGCAGTAGCTTGAAGGAGGTTCTTGCGTGTGTGTGTTCTTGTTGTTCTTTACATACTTTGTTTTGTGGTCCTCGTTACTGACGGCTGCTTTTGTTTGTTTCCTTTTTTTTTTTTTCCTTTGTCTGTTTGACTTGCCCTGATATCATGTGTGTGTTGCTACCAGTTTCTATTGCTCCACCCCCTCCCCCTATGCCTCAGTTGACTCCACAGATACCTCTCACAGGCTTCGTGGCCAGGGTGCAGGAAAACAGTAAGTTTGGACAAGCTGAGCTGTTAAAGGGTAGAACCTACTCTTTCCTCTAGCATGCATGGCTGGCAAGTCAGACTCTTATTTTGTTTCCTTTTCCAGAAGCTAATACCATCTTGCATTCTAGTGTCAATACGCTATTGGAGCTGAAGGGCACACTCTTCAATATTTTGTAACATGTGCATGATTATTACTGACCCATTTAAGTTCTGAACTGCAAATTTGTAACAGAAATAGTGTGAAATCTGTGGCATATGTTTGGTGTGAATATAGAAATGTATCTTAATTAAAAATATTAATTTCATGTTGAATCATCCTGCTTTCACTATTAGAAAGGCTTGTGGAGACTGTCAAAATATGTCCTGTGTAACCATTGATTCTAATACTGTAGTAGTTTTCAGGAAGCTGTACAGTCAATTGAGAATGTGTGCTTTTATGACCTAATGCCATTATAGAGGAGCTTGTAAGGTCTGTCTCTTCTCAGCAGCCTTTCTTCTCCATTCCTTTGTGTTCTCTAGACAGATTTCCCTTTTGAGCTTCTTGCAGCATAGCTCTGCGTGTTAGGTTTGTGAGAGATATACTTCCTGGCCATGATCTGTGCTGCAAGATGTTTTGTTCTGGTAACTCTGCTTTTGCCATTACTGTTCCAAATGCTAGTGCAGGTATGAAGTTGTGTTCCTTGATCTGGTGATATCTTTGCTGTAGGAGCAGTTGCAGTTCTGTAAAGGACAGAGTGAATGCACTGTAGATAAGGCATGGAGTAAATACAAAATGTCTCTGACGTGTTTGGGAGCTATAGCGAAGTTGCTAGGATCTCAGGGGCTACTCCTACACATTAGCTATACAGATCCAGCTTAGCTTTAATGGCCCCCTAGGTCTCACTAGTGCTGCTGTTCAGCGTCCCATTAGAGCTTTTAAGTGGTCAAATTCTGAGGCTACCCTAGATATAAGAGGCATGTCTCTGGTTCTCATTTGAAAAGAAGGTATTTTGGTGGTGTGCTAGGTAAATTGTGAGAACCATGTTGATGTACACCAAGTATGTTACAAAGTTGTGCTGACAAACCTTTCCAAAATTCAGAGCATAGAGGTAAACCTACTGAAGGTAGAAGTTGCCGCATGTCTTCACTTGTAGGTAAACTTGACAAAATTGACGTCTGCTGCTGAATCGTTCCAAGTATGTCATCCTGGAGATGACATAGCGCTGGGGAGAGTACAGGTGAAATTGACAGACTTGTTTGTGTGTGCAGCAACAAAATGCAAGCTGACTCGTGAATGAGACTGCAACAGAAACAGCTGAAGTTTGAAATCTGGTTTTAGGAACAGTTCTTTTAGGGTTTTTTCCCCTTTTAACAGTGCCTTGGGTTTGACAGTTACATAATGAGAACAGGTTTGAGCTGCTGCAGCCGCCTCGTTTCAGAGGCAGGGCACTTGTGGCAGGCAGTCTGCACACACACACTCGGCAGGACTAGCTGTGGAGGCTGTTGTTGAGTTTTGGCATTGTGTGCTAGACTTCCATCTGCCGCATCTTGTGCAAGGAGTCTCTGGAGGAGTGGAGCTAGAGAGACATGTGGGTAGGCTTATCTTCTTATCATGATGGTCTGTGGGTTGGAAAAACAGCACTCTCTGCTCTGTGGGCTTCGAGGGTAAGGATAGAGAGCTTAGAAACTATACAGCGCCTGTTTTTTTTTTTCCTGTGCCTTGTGCCCAGGCTGTGGGTATCTCCTTCAGTGAGGATTTACAGTGTGTCCAGTGCCCAGGGACAACTGATGAGATGTGAATTGCTGTGGTGTCACATCCGGGGCTTTCAAAAGGAGTTTGCTGGTCCCCATTTAGGGAACAGGGATGTGAATACACATGAGAGAAGATGTTTCAATTTGGAGCTGTATAAATACTGTTCCTTTTACCCTTTCTTATTTAGTGTGATTTTTCTATATGCTTTTTTTCTTTTCCTTCCTTAGGAAGAGTAGTGCTGTTCTACAGTCTGCTTGTTCTAAGTTCAGAACTAGGAATATTTTAGGTTAAAATCTGAGATGGGGGAAAGCTTCCTTGGGGTGGCACTTGTCTAATGTTTTGTTCCATTTTCTCCCCCTGTTTAAATGTGAAGTTGAACTGTTTTAAATGTTTCCTGTAAAGCGTGCAGTTTCTGTACTGCATCTCCGGTACATGTTGGTGCTTTCACACTTGCATTTCCTGCCTTCTTTTCAAATAACCAACTTCATTGTTGAATAAATACAACTTTTTGCATTTCTTAAGGTAAGGATTTCTCAAGATCTCACAGGATTGTTGTTTCAGTGCTGAGGTTTTTTCTGGCTGCAGATAGAAATTAAGGAGAGAAATAAATTTTGTGAAAGATGTGCTGGAACTACTGCACAAACACTATCTTTTTGTAAACAGCATTGTCATGTGTCTGTGGTGGATTAATGAAGTCTGCCTGTGAGTGCTGTTCAGTAACATAGGCGAGATGTAGCATTCACTCAGCCAAAGACTTTGTTAGCTTGTCTCCAAATGACATAAATGGGCTTCTGTATGGGAGAGGAATCACTAATAGAGTGGCATCTAGTCTTACTGATGGAGAGAGCTGTGAGGTATACAGCTCAGCTGGTCAAGCTGAAGAGCAGTTGGGCTCGAGGGTGAAGAATAGCACTAGCTTGTCAAGGGGCAGAGAGCAGGCTGGGTTTCAGGGCTAAGGCAGTCTCTGACCCAGCACCTCCTGCTGGCTTCAGCTCCTTGCAGCTGGAGAATTGGCTCTCCCTATACTAGTGCAGCCAGTCTGACCCAGCTAGGACACGGGACCTATGCTCAAGCCCCTTGTTGTATGGCTGAAGAGCAAAGGTTAGTCTTTGGGAGTGCTGGCCAGGTGAAAGTAAAGAGCATTAAAGCAAGCAGAAGCCTGATTGCTAATCTACAGTGCTGTTGTAACTAGTAGTATCTAAAGCTTCTCTTAGTATTATTCTTTCCTTGCCCCGCAGCTTGACTTTCTTAAAATCAGTGATGTGTGCTGGAGCTACACCTTCTGGAGCACGTGCACAGCCTGATGGCTCCTTTGAGTCAAACCATTTCCAGAGCAGTAGTTTTTAGCCTGTTTTCAACATACAGGCTCCTAAATCTCTTATAATTAAATCTGTATTGCTAATTATTGAGTATAGTGACAATAGCTTCCTTTCAGTAACTTCTGGCTCCATAGTACCTACACCTAGGTCCATGTTTAGTGGACCACAATTCCCAAGGAATAGCATAAGTGATTTGATGTCTTCCATCTCTTTTGCTGCCAGCTGCTGTGAATGTGACCAAAACCTAATTTAATGAACTGATTTTAAGAATGACTTGTACCATAACACCTTTCTCTTTTTCCTTTTCCTAAAGCAACTTGTGATTGTGCTGAAGGAGGATCTCAGGGCAGAGATTTGCCATTTTGAATTATACATTTAAGTCCTTCAGCACTTTTCCCCTCAAGAGCAGCAGCTGTCTCTTGCAGTTTTTCCATTTAATAATTGAATCCTGGGTATGTGCACACACACAAGCTAGGCTGCAAGATAAGGATCTTTACAGAGCTTTTTTTCTGCAGAAAGATTACTTGTCTTTCTCTTACCTGGTTAAGTCTTAAAACACTAGTCTCTCTTCCCTTCTTTTATGATCCTCACTGTATCTTTTTGTCACCTTAATGCTACTTTGAGAGAAGGAATCCAAGGAAACAGTGTTCAGAAATAAATTGAATTGACTGCTGTAGATGAAGGATTTGGTAAAAAATAATCAAGCTGCTGGTCCAGCCCAAAGGCCTGTTGCTGCCTGGCTCAGAGGGTGCCACTCGGAGTCCTCCCATAGCTAACCACTGCAGCTAGCCCCATAGCGCATGGGCGTCGGGGCAGGAAGCTTTCCTCTCTGCTGGTGTTCAGCTTATGCCCTGCAGCATGTGCTTTGACTAGTAGCATTTATACATAGATTTGACCACTAATAATAATGTAGTTGTGTATCATAGCTGTTAATACAAAGCCCCTGTTTCTAATCAGTGCATGGTGTTGTAGTGCATGCTGTGTGTTGTTCCCCCCCCCGTTTATTTACAGTGTACAGCCTCAGGTTTGTTTGCATTTCCACACTGTTTTGGTTTGAAGGAAAAAACTAATCTCCAAATGTTTCTAGTTGCTGATAGCCCGACTCCTCCCCCCCCACCGCCTCCTGATGAGATGCCGATGTTTGATGACTCTCCTCCTCCTCCACCCCCACCTCCTGTGGATTATGAGGATGAGGAGGCTGCTGTCGTGCAGTACAGTGATCCCTATGCAGATGGAGATCCTGCTTGGGCACCTAAAAACTATATAGAGAAAGGTAAGAAGAGCATTGCAGCTCTGTTACGGCAGTATAAGATAATTATATCTGAAGGGAACAGAGGGCTTTGCTTGGGTCTGAAAACAGGCATCATCCCTGCTAAGTCAGAACTCAAATCATTCGTTTGTCCATGGCTACATGCATTGTGATAAAATATCCTTCTCTGGAAGGATTATAAAATACCTTCGAGCATTCCAGAATGGATTAGAAAAGAAATCTGTCATGACGAGGAACAGATGTAAATGGGATGGCTTTCATTTTTGCTGAGCTGCTGGATTGTGTCTGTAGCTATCTCTAGATTGATGGCAATCATCTAGAAAAATAGTGTTGCAGAAAGGCCAGGAAGTCTGTGTTTATCCCATGAAACTAGATAGCTGGAGTGGATCATTATACTTTTCAAGTGTTAAGATGCAGTGAGGCTTCCTTGGAGACTTCCTAGTGACTCTGGATCAGCAGACTATAAACTCCGCTTAGGTATGAACTCATATAGTGAATGTCTCTTGCCATGAATAATTGAGATGCCAATTTCCTGCCTGTGGAGTTGTCTGTGTTCTGACAACAACCATTTTGTCAACAACAAGGTTGCCAGCTTTCTCATGGTCTGGCTGGTAGGGTAGGTAGTGCCTGTGAGATGGGGCAGGGTGCCTGACGCCCTGTCCTGTCCCAGCAGAACCACCATGTTCCATCTGTGCTTCTAGCTGGACTGCACGCAACAGGTACCCATGGGATGACAGTAATTGATACATCATTATTTGCTAGGCATTAACACATCAGATTTCTGAGCATATATGTATATGTGTAAAGTAGTAGGCTCTTGAAATTCATGAAACGGATCAATTGCATAAAACCATGTTAACTGTTTGGAAGGGTAAGACTGTGATGTCCAAAGTTTGTGTATTCACAGTGGTAGTTTTTAATTACAGTCTTATTGGTGGTGACTTAGGGAGATCTTTGCTTTGTTAATTGCAGACAGTGAGTTGGTGGTTGGGAAGAGTAATATGTTCATCAAGTGGGTATAACTGTTGCTGCTGTAAATTCACTTCTGCTTTTTCCTGCAGTAACTTTAATACTTGTATCTCATTGCAGCTCTTTGAAAAGAAACACCAAAACTTCTTATCACAGAGAAGCTCTTGTCACAAAGAGCATCCATTTCTGTACAGTGGTGGTCAGCATCTGTTCACAGGACGTGAAGTACATGCTATAGAGCTGCAGGGCCCATAGTGTAGAATTTTTTCTGTTAGTCCATTTCTACAGAATTATTTATTTAATTTGGGGGGATTTTAGGCTTTCTCTCATCAAGAGATCTCTATCCAGGGTTCTGTATGCTTTTGAAGTAATGTGACCAGAAATGATTCCACAGTCATGGAGACAGTCACATCATAGTTCAGCTTTTAAGTGTTCATATACTTCACTTTACTGGGTCACAGTCAAGTGTACCTCTCTGTCAGTAGTTCAGCTGAGCTTTTAAGTATAGTGACCACCTGCTTCTTACTGGTAGCTAATGTTGTGAGAAAAGTGAAATTTTATCTTCTGGATGTAAACTGCAACAGGGAAAGCATATGAATTGTTTATGGAAGATCCCAGGATAGCAAACTTGTAACATTTTTTTTGCAGTAAAGTTATTCTTTAATGCTGATGCTATGAGTAAAATGCTAAATGTGTCCCTGTTCAATCCACAGTTGTTGCTATATATGACTATACGAAGGACAAAGATGATGAGCTGTCATTTATGGAGGGTGCAATCATTTACGTGATAAAGAAGAATGATGACGGCTGGTATGAAGGAGTTTGCAATCGAGTAACTGGCTTGTTTCCTGGGAATTACGTTGAATCAATCATGCACTATGCTGATTAAAATCTTTTGCTTTTCCAAGTTGGGTCTTGTATTCAGTCATACCATGATTATTTACAAGGGTAACTAAAGCTAACAGAATTGTCTTAATATACTTTCAAATAAAAATGTGCCCATTTCTTCAGGCCATACTGTTTGTTTTACTGGTATGATTGAATGTCCATCTCTCTTGAGTCTCTGGAGACAGTATGTCTTACCTGATGGCAATTTGTAAAACAAGCAACTGTCTATAACTGGTTATACTTATTTACTTATGCATTGTTAATTTTATGACCAGCCTAAATATTCTGGGGAAGTAGGGTATAATATTTAATGAACCATGATCAGATTGTGCCATTACATTTTTCAGTACAGCATGGTAACTAACACTACGTTAGACTAACATATTAAAATCTGGATGAGAAGTTTAATGTTAGTGCTGGTCATATTACTTTTTGTTTAGACTCTTTGCTCATTCTTGAACTATATTTGTTTAAAGCATGCATACAAACTTATGTATTGAAATATACTTTTTTAAAAATCCAAGATGCTTCCAATTGTTGTAATCTTTACCTGGAGTATTCTCACTAAAGTCTATTTCAATGAGTTGTTTGGGTCTAAGGTGTCCATGTGAATCAAAAAATGGGTGGTCTTATGTATGTGTAATTTGTACCCAAGTTTTTTTAATGAGTAAATTTACATTATGACTTTTTCCATTCATAAATATATAAGTGAACCAAAGGTCTTGTCCAGTACTTTGTTGGTTGGCTTGGCAAAGAAGTTTGGAATGCTAACTTAGCAAAATCACAGCTGTGTTGTCCCAGGCAATGTACTAAAAAGCAATGTTTGTAATGTGACTTTATCACTGACAACAGAGGGCAAATAAATTAGATATGAAACCTGAATTACACACTTACATATACTCTTAAAAGTTCTTGTCTTCCCAAATTAATTCTAGCAAGGATTCTTGATTTGAATCTAGTTATCTGGATGCAGGAAGTTGGACATCTGTAACTGATGTTTCCCAGAGGAAACTGGCTTGGTGATGTGCCCAGTGAGAAGAGGCGACAGGCTGCCTGCAAGATGTAACAAACTCAGCAGGAACTTAGCCACTGCCTTAAGGGATCATGGATAGGAATGATGCACTTTTCTGCTCCACAAATTCTGTGACTTAAATAACCTGAGAAGGAATGTGGTGGTACTAGATAGCTACTGGAAGAGGAGTGTGTCTGGGACTTCAAAGCAGGATTCTAGGAGAGTACTGAATGTATTCTGTAAATGGGGGATGGAGTTGGAACTTTCACTGGCTGCTGGATTTTAATGTGAGTTCTTAACTGTAGCAGTCCTAAATTCTGCATCCTAACTGCTACCAAGTAGCAACCAACAGCATACCTGTATTTCATTATGAACTGGAAAATTTCTCATTGAAGTCCACTTAGAGTCTGTTACAATAAACGGATTTCTTAATAAACAATTCCAGGTATTCCTAGTTTAACAGCCAGAAAAGCATTCAAACCATTTACCTTCCTATGACTTTCCTAGATAGTATCATACATTCTCTGTTTATTAGTGCCAACAGGTGAAATCCGGAACAACTTCAGTTCTCATACACTGATACATATTTATTCTTATTGTGGCCTTTGTGCATCGACATGTAAACATCTTCCCCGCTCCCTCCCAATTAACAGCCCCCACTAAAACAATTGTACAGTACAGTCTGATTTGCTCTGAACTGTGGCTTCCCACAATAAAACATTTTAAACTTTTTTTTTCTTTTTAAAAAAACAGAACTTCCAAAAAAAAAGTTTTTAAAAAAATAATTTTTGGTAGCATGTGTTGGAAGCAAATAACTTTAGAAGTTGATTTAGGCACAGTCTGGTAAATAGCTGCCAGAAGGAGTGGAAGGAGTTCTCTCACTTGTCTCTCGTGAGCACCATTTCTGTCAGTTGGATGAGGGCTTCTCTTTCAGGGGATGGTCGTAGTTTACTGATCTCTCGTGTAGCTTCATGGCAGTAGCGCTGGGCGAGGTAGGTTGTTTGCTGCACACCATCACTCTTATGTGGGAAGACAGGTAAAGGTAATGGGTAACTGCTTATCCTCCCTCCTGCCTTTTGCCTCCTCCAGTTATGGGGAAGTTTTACAGTCACTGTGTACCCTGAACACTGTTATATTATGAAGGGTAAAGGAAGAGGATTCTGTGTTCATTGAATCTTCCATCTCTTCTCCAGAGTGTCAAAATACTAAAACTTACCCATGCTAAACTTCAGTATACTTACAAAACAACACTGGTATTAATAACATACTATTAAGGAGCTAATAGTTTAACCTCTTCCTCAGCCCTAAATAAATGTGAAAAAAAAAATAATGCTTTCCTGAAAAAGTACGTATTTATTTTGCACAACTGTTCAGTCTTTGCAGACAAGAGTAAATTTAAACTGATACGGAGTGTGTACTGCAGTTCCCAGACTGGTCTTACATGCCTCTTACACCAGCTGTTGGATACAGCTACTCTTCAGCTGAAGGAACTGAGTTCATGCATGAGCTTTTAACTTTTATTGTGTGGATTTCATGCTATTGAGGGAAGGAAAAAAAAAGGCTCTTCAGTACCTAGCATTTCTGCTAAAGCATCACCAGTAAGACAGTTGAAGAGTACTAACTCAGTATTGTGCACAGCATGCTACTTAACACGGATTTCAAAATGCAGCCCTGCTGTTTTACTTCAGAGGCAATGAATTTCAGACTGACTTGAGCAAGGACAGCATTTCAGGAATGAAATACCTGGTTATCAGGCCTACCTGCAACACATACTTCCGAGCTCGTTCAACATCTCCTGGCTTGCTGAATCTTCTCATTATCATAGCATTCATTTCTGGAAACTAAGCACAAAGGAAGGAGGTTTTGTAGTGCTTGTGAATTTATTGCTCCCTGCTATTCCAAAGTCAAAAAGTAACCAAAGTAGAGGCCTCCTCCTCTGCCACTGGTGTTACTACAGATAGAGGTAGGTATCTGAGATATGCACAGGACTGTAGTGTAAATGCCCAAGCATTTAAAACTTAAACTGTCTGGCTCTGGCTGCAGCCAGCTTGTAGTGGAAGTTAAAACCTGCCCTTTCATCATGTTGAGCAGATAATTTAGTGATACCTCTAGATGTGTCATCTCTTCAGGTATTCTTATCTCACAAACGATGACTAATGTGACACATTGGAGAAGCACCTCTTCCCCCACAAGTACCACAGCGAACCCAGGAGGTTTATTATAGCTGTATTGTGTAGTTCAACCCGTAAAACCTTTCATGATACCTTTAACTGTTACTTCCACTTATGCTTTCCATTTGTCTGGTATTTTATAGACGCAGGAAAAGCTCAGGAAAGATTTCTAGAATGACAGCTACAATGTATGTTACTTCCAATCACAACGGATTTGAATTTAGTACTGCACATTCAATTCCCTACGAATCGAGTAGATAACTAAAATCAGTTGTCTAAGAAGGTCACCGCATGTCTTTCCTAAACATGCAGCCACCTTCTTCAGGCAGTCCAGAAACAGCAAAACCTGGTGGCTTAATAAACTAAGGCCACAACTCAAGACAGCTACACTGCAGGAGACTTTAAAAGAAAGGTGTCTGATGATCCTATCTGAAAGGGTTATTATAGTCAAAGCTTATTTTGTTGCCATACACTTGTAAACAGTAATCTGTTTTCCTTGCACATCTTTAGGCCTGAAACTGTAGATCTACAAACGTGCTTGTTAGGAACCAAACAAAGGAGTGGCATCCCTGTTGTGACATTTCCCTGATATTCACAGGTAGGCTTCTTGGGAGATGCATTTAGAAGTCTGTTGGTGACTCATACTGGGCTTTCTCTAGATCCTAGTTTTCTTCCCATGTAATGACAATTTAATTGCAATATTCCTATAATCTATTTTCATGTTATTCATATTTACAATGGTATAGGATGCATATATATTCACTTTTTATATTTAAACAATAAAGGATATAAAAATCCCAAACTTGTAACGTAAAGCTGTTCTTAGCAGTTCCGCAGATTTGACAAGAATGTTTAACAAAAATAACCCCTCATTCTTCAGCTGTACTAGCTTAAGAGTGGCCTTAGACTTAGCATATACTAGTGTATTTCCTTCAAAAAATAAATGTTTGGGTTTTTTGGATTTTTTTACTGAGTGAACTAACTTAAAATATTGAATAAATAGGTCTTACATCAAGATAAACAGTTTTTATATAAATCCTCCTCTTCAAGATTCAAACGCACAAATGTGTGTTTCAGAGAGGACAAGAAGATAATGTGGCTGTCAAAGAAGATCTAAACACATTAAGAACTAAAGTATGTTCGTCAAGAAGATGATGTGAGGATTACCAGATATATTCAGGGTATGCAGGATAGCAGTAACATTAGTTTCAACAGAAAAGACAGCCTGTATTTACCAATTACAATATGGACTATCTTCAAGGAGGTTTTATTCTCAGCTACAGAGAGACAAAGCATCTTTTAGTAGCAGCACAAAGTGTCTGCTGAAGCTCTAAATTTTTTAAGCACTTATACTTGGTTTATATATTTCTTAAGCCTGTACTGCTGATCTTCCACTTGCTTGAAAACAGGAAATTTTCAGCAAACCAACATTCTGATTAATGCAGAAAACTTTGCAAGATGGTCAGGTTACCTTTCAATGCAAAAATGGACACTTCCCATCTAGCAAAGATAATGCATGAGGAAAGCATTTACAACTGACCTATAAAGAACAAGAATTTGCAATAGAAGTGACAGGTCTTCTTTTCTTGTATTTCTGTATTATGAATTCATTTATCTCAAAGCTAATTAAATGATAGATGGAGCTGAAAGTTGGAGACAGCCAACCCAAACAAATGAATAATAGTTTTAATTAAAAATAAATGTAATATTCAATACCCACAAGACAATCAGTGTCGCCCACTCTCTGCCAAAATCAAGAGTACATGCAAATGTCCTTGTTTCTCTCTACAAGCAGCTTTAACACACAAACCATGTCACAATTGCATTCTTTCTGTACCCGAGTCTCACACTGTTCTTAAGAGAACTCCCCAGTTGCTGATGAGTAACAAGATCCTGCTGCTTAACAAATTCTGAAATAATGATTCAAGAACAGGTCTGTGAATCCCCAGGGGAGTCTGTGGGGAGGAACTGAGGACATGGAGGAGATTGGTCTCAGCATACATTTGTCTGCTTTCCTGTCTCTCTGAGCTACCTACCCTTGTAAATGCCCAAAGGCTGAGGAAACAGACGTGCATACTTTCCATCTCCTCCTACCCCAGGCTCTTTAAGAAAAAGTTACAAAGTTGGGTTTTTTTTGTTTAATAATTTAAAACTTTTCCCATGTCAAGCTCTGAGCAATTCCAACGCAAGATTACAGACTGTGGAGCTCTGCTGGAACTGTGTGCCAGTTTTTGTACCATGCTGTGAAATTGGATACAAAAGATGGGTTTAAGTCCCACATCTTCTTCCCTCAGGTGAATCAAGAAGCTTGAACAAGGTGCACTAAACCAGTTTCTTCCTCTTCTATGGATTAGCACCAACTTTAATGTTTCTTTTGATGTTGCTAGAATTTCTGTTTTCCTTCTACTCTGCCAAGTAATTTTTAAGCCACTAAAAATCTTGACCAATTTTAAGCTTATTCTATTTACAATATTCCTTTTTTCTCTCACCCAAACTAGTATTACAACTCAGAAGGGAAAGCTCCCCAGGTTTGTAACTACACAGGACTAGAGGACAAAGAAACGAGGAGTTCAAATCTAATAAATAGAGGTGCCTACCTAAAAGCTAGGCAGAGATATAAGTTCTTGGCGCCAGGATGAATACAAAGCCCATAATTTGGAAAAAAAAGCCTACACACACAATCAAGTCTGGGGAGAACAAGATGCCTCAGGGATGATCATAAGGAAGAAGCTACCTAGGAATAACCTGAAGAAAACATGCAAGAACGCTCTGAATCCCTGGCCCTCTGCAAAGGTTAAGCTCTTGAACTGGGGCAGCATATACATACATATACATATACATACAAGGGCTTCATGGTGACAGCATGTGTGTAGGAAGGTGTTTCTCAGTCTGAAAGCACACTGAATCCAGCTGATCCTGAACACCCAGACGTGCTCATCACTTACACTGTAGACTTGATGTGTTCGGGCTGGACCTCTGTGTGTGCTGTGAAGAGCAGTGTACACTTTTTGTTTTGGGGATAGAGTCTCCTGTTGACTTACCTGTCGACAAGCAAACAGCACAGGCCCTGTAGCTAATCCAAGCTTGAGATCTGCTGCTGCTGGCTTCCCCAGATGGTCAGCACATGACGTAAAATCCAGCACATCATCTATTAGCTGGAAACATATAAATGTATAGATTATTTACAAATTGCAAATGAGAGCTAAATACAGAAGATGTATAGAAATGGGTAAGACAGTCCACTTTTGACTTCTAAGGCATTTTGGAAAAGTTTAGATTTTAGATTCTCTTTAGTTCAACAAAAGCACTACCTGAAAAGCTATGCCAACATTTTTTCCATACTGGTATGCAATCTCATGAACTTTGGGATCAGGGCAGCCTAGAATTGAAACCTGAAAAGAAAAAGAGAACGCCGAGTAAATAGAAAGCTTTAGTTAGTATCCACTTTTAAGTCTCTCACCATAGAAGTGGCATAGCAAGCACAGACGGCAGGGATCTGGGAAAGGGAAATAAAGCTGACTCAGTAGCACATTCCTGCTTATCTCTGCTCATAGATGCTCATGGATACACACAAATAGCCAAGGATATTAGAAAACAAGGCTGAACAGCAGTGCAGTATTAAAAATACATTCTTCTGGAAACAGATTAGCTTTATTAAATATTTATCAGACTTAGGAATTATAATGCATGGATGAAAAGAGAAGAAATGTGGATGCACTGCACATGCAGGCTAGTTACTCATACACAGTCCAGTGGCAGGGGAATTAAATTTATTACATGTATAATTCAGCCAGGGGATAATTGGAGGTCAGACAACAGATAAGTGGATATTCCATGCCTCATAAAGATCCACAAAACTGGCTGCACTGCACCCAGTACAGGAGGGACAGTTGTGATAAGAGTAATTTTAAGGGTGATATTAATGATAACTGAATTGCTCAGGAAGATGAGCTAATTAGCTTGCAGACAAAGGTATCAAGGGATAGTGGCAAAGACAAGACAGTGACTGAAGAAAGGACACCAAGCTAGGCAGAAGTACCATTAAGATAAACAAAACACTGTAATTGAGTACAGATAATTGACTGTTTGAGAAACCTAAGTTTTGCTGTATAAACCCACTAAGCTAAAATAAAAGACCCAAACTAAGATTTGAAAATTAATACCTTGCCTCAAAGCAAGGGCAGTTATGCTTTTGTATCAATTACACACTTTGCAAAACAAGGTTGGTTAAATTTAAATACTCAGATTTATTTCAGCTTTCAGTAAAGCCATTATGAACAGGGGGCAAAAATCCATTCTGGTTTAATGCAGACATTCCAAAACTGCTGTGACTAACGGAAGGAGTGAAGATACATTCCACTTAATGCAAGACTAAAATACATGCTAGGAAAGCCATACAACATTAAAATATGTGTGTATATATATTAAAAATCCTATTTAAGACTGTGTAAGGAAGGATCAATAAAAAACACAATCCCAAAGTAAAAGTGAGACCAGCAGTAGCTTTGAAGATGAGCATGAAGATGGAAATAAGAAACAACATTATATCCTAATAAACATGATGCAACTCGCACAAGATTAGGGACTATTTCATGCATCAGTGTATTTTGTAATTCAGCATCAAAACAATTCCCAGTAATAACCTGCATCTGTGGATAACAGTTAAAACCCAGAGGAATCTGGAGGCCTGAGGCAGTAACAGCATCTCACATTTCCCAATTTTATTTAAAAGAGGAGGACGGTACAGCAGGAAATAAATGTTACTGATGTCTAATCATACAAAATCCTGATGGCTACTAAAACAGTGAACTGTAAATATGAGATACTTGAATAGGTGTCAGTAGGGACTATCGAACTAGAACATTTTGCCCTTTTATCTTCCTTTTTGATACTTGTCTCTTACACAGCAGTATTTGCCCCAAAGAGCTAATATCTACTGCTGTACCATGCCTAGCAAACTTATGGTTGCTTCTTTAATACACATTAATAAGTATCAGCAAGGTAGGGGGACTCTATCTACCCTGTTTCAGTGAATTCTTTACCTACCACAACATTTCATGTAAAGAACTAGAATACATAATTCAGTAGAATAGTGACAAAATCCTGGCTGACAGCAAAGGGTTAGAGCAGGCACAAGTTGGTAGATAGGGAGAGAAAATGCCATACAAAGAGAAGAGCGTTCTCATTTCATCTGAAAGGCAGAGCTGTTCCTGTATGTACACAGTTTTCTGGGGATGCAGACATTACCTATATGAGGAATTGCATATACACAATTGAAGAAACAGAAGCGTGAGTTACAGAATTCATTACTGCAAAATGAATTCTTGCACCTCTGCAAGAGGAGATCTTCATAGCTCCTACTGAGGTTACAGACATTTCTGAAGATAAAAAGAGGACACTGATGTGCCTGTCACACCCCAAGTGAGCAATGACCGTGACCACATCATAAACCTGCAACATGACTGGGTCTTATCTACCAGGGACTTCCTTCAGGAGCCCATTTCTCAAAGAGCTCTTGTGGATTATTGCCCCCATCCATATGCTCACAAGGATGCAGGCAGGCAACCTTGGCCCAGCCAGACTGACACTGAGTGAAGAAGTTTAACTGAAGCCATACTGGGATAATAGCATGCATCAGGATAACAATATCAATCTAACGATATATGTTTAAACAATGAAGCTCACCCTCTGAAAACATCCTATATAGCTCCCTGCATATGACTGGCTGATTACAGATTTAATCTTACAAGAATTCAGGCTTGTTCTCCATTAAATCATGCTGAAAAATCCTTCCTAATACCAAGCAGAACAAATTCTTCAGAAAAGTTCTTTGAATTCAGCAATACAGCAAGTCAACCTGCTTGACATTATTTCAAACACACTTTTTAAAATAAAAAAAAAACCTGTTTCTATTATTTTATGTTCCACGAGAGACTATAAACCAATCTTGCCTCTTTACTGAACTTCACATCCATAAAACATTCTGTCATCAGCTCTGGGTAGCTACACCCTGTTCTGTTAGTTATGATGTGAGACTACGGCAGCTGGAATTTAAGGCACTTGCACATCTATATCAGTGCCCTGTAGCTCACAGAGGAAAACCTGCTGCTGGACAGGGAGGGGATATGATTGTATTAACAGTACTGGAGATGTTTGCTCTCACACTCCTAGATTTGTGGACACCATGGAAAGGAAAAGGCTATAAAGTCTTCACATTTTCCAGCCTTTCCCCTCCATGCCTGTCTCCTGAAGCAGTCAGGATCCTGCCTTCTCATTCATGGCTCATTCACTATTATTTTTCCAGACAGAAGCACTGTTCCTCTTCCCAGCAAAATCACAGAACAGTAAAGGTTGGAAGGGAACTCTGAAGCTCACTTCACAACTCACTGTGAAGTAAGCAGGGCTTACTTCACATTTAGATCAGATTGCTCAGGGCTGCGTCAGTCGAGTTTTGAGCATCTCCAAGGATGAAGATCCCACACCCTGTCTGGGCAACCTGTTTTAGAGCTTTCACCAACTTCATGGACAAATGTTTCCTAACAGCTAATTGAACTGATTTTTTTTTTTTTTTTAACTTGTCCTTTCACTGCACATCTCTTCATCCTCTCTTAATGGCCTCCTGTTACATAGCTAGAAACAGCAAGAGGACTCCCTTCAGCCTTCTCTACTCCAGGCTAAAACCAGTTCTTGACATACCATTTGCTCCTGCCCCAGCCATCATGATGGCCCTTCAGCAAACTCACTCCATGAGCTGAATGTCTCCTATGAGGGAGCCCAGCCTTGAGGTCTCGTGTGCTGAACAGAGGCAGTCACTTCCCCTGATGTGCTGGCTACGCTGGTAGAGATGCAGCCCAGTATGTGCTTACCCTTCACTCCTGCAGGGCACAGCACTCACTTTTTCTCCAGGCTCTTCAAATCCTTTCTGGTAATTACTCTTGGAAAGGGGGTTAATGAAGGCCTTCCTGGGAAAGGACAGTATCTAACCAGCAGAAGCCTACACACAGAGCAGACAACTATCTTGTCCTGAGCCTGCTTTTTCATGCATTTGACCATTTCTCAAGTAATTAATATTTTAACATGATAACCCAAGTATGTGATTATGAAGACTTGCACTTCTACAGAATTGAAAATTATCTGCTTCAATATCTGTGATATATTTATGCTGATCTTTTTCATAGTAAATATGAAGAAATACCCCCAAAGGTGTTACTGTATTTTAAATAATAAATAAGGAAATCTACTGGCTGACCATACGTGATGCTACTATCACCCTACATATGTCATTGGACTTTACTGTAGTCTGCATTCCCAGCTGGGCTGGGGGAATCAGTTTGGCTGCTGGGGATCAGAGGTCTTACTGTCCTAGACACCAGTTCCACACCCCGGTAGGTTTTCCTGCTGGAGCCCTGCACACACACCAAACTATAAACAAGTTAAAGCAGAAGCTCACATGTTGAGCCAGAGCTGCAGTAAGCTCTTCAGTCCCTAAGGCAGACATACCATACACAGCCTTGCCTTACATGAGAGGCTGCATGCTTTCTCCTAATAAAGAAACCAAGAATCTCTAGTGCAACTTCACACTTATCTCAAAACAAGCATGATTTAATCCCTCTTCTGAAAGCATGCTATGCAAAATATAAACAGCTTTACAAGGGTTAGGAATTCGTATTACAGTAGGATAAAAAGAAGACAGAATGAACCTGCTCAGCTTATTTTGCCATCTCCAGCCTGCCTGATGACTAATAGAAATTCCACTTCAGCTTTATTGTTTCTGAATTCTTGAACCAAAGTCACCTCTCGTGTTTCTCTGAAAAATGCCTTTCAGTAAGTAAGGCTTCAGAGATTTCCTTTTTCAATGTATTACTTTGACTGCAACTTTGGTAACATTCCCCCATGCAGAACTACTGTAGAAATAAACTGGAGACTGGGATGGCTCCAATATTTTCAACAGACTGTTCATTCCATAAAGAAAGTATTTTGCAAATTTAAATGGCTTTTGATTTAAATGCAATAATGCTCTGGAGATGCAAAAGTTATCTAATGCAGTAACTAGACCAGTGTTTTTAGACTATTACCTTGTTTAGACATTGTTCCAGGAATACTCTACTCTTCCAGCTCTAACGCATGACACTGTAGAGTTCTAAGATGCCACCTGAGCTCTTTGACATCTTTCCAGTTAATACTTCTATCTTATTTGTGCACAGAAACAAATCAGTTTCTTTTAACTACCATTAACAGGAGCTGAACTGCTTTCTTATGACACACTTGCCTGGTTGCAACTGATGTTCTGAAAACCATTAAGTTTCTCCTTAGCTTTGTTCCCAAGAACAAGATGTGAATATTCTTGATTCTCCAAGTGAGCATTCTTTTTGGTCTAGAGCTGATGATCCTGCTTATTATTTTTGCTACAGAAAATAGAACCCTTTCTGATTCCATTCTTCTCCTTAGTAGGTAAAACCATCAAAGCAAACAAGCAACAAACAAAAAAACACTCCCCACCTTAAATCCCCTTTTCACTGCTATCAACAGACTTCTCCTAATCTGTGCAGAAAGAAACTGAGAGGGAAAAGCCAGTGCTACTGTGTCCAGTAAGCATGGCCATAAAGAGAGACCTCTCTTAATTTTCATATGTCACAGATTTTACTACATGTAAAATTCCAGCAATTCAGCCACGGAACAGCTCAGAACAACCCCTAGAAGAAAAGCAGCCAAACACCTCCTTCATCAGCATCACAGACACAATCTGGAGGGAAGTGCTTAAATCCTTAACTCTTTCAAGTTATGAAAAGGAAAAAATTCAACCTAGCACATTTGTAACAGTGGGAAGGTGATTTCTTCTTCTACCTGTGAGGGTGCTTTTGGGACTACTATCAAAGTGAATATAAAAACTTGTGTATTTTCACTGGGCTAACAGAATAATGTGATGCTCCTTACTAATCAAACTGCCCACTTATATGAATGAAGATTTGCAAAGGGTCAGGTTGCCATTAATATGAGCAATCCAGAAGACTTTTTTTTATCTCCAAGTAGGTATTTTCTCTCCCCACAAACTCTGTCTCTCATTCTATACAAACCTTTTGACTTCAGCAATTTTCAACACCCGTCTATTGTACCATGTCTCTGAGAACAAATGAGAATGACTAACAGTAGCACAGACTGTCAGTCTAATTCTCTTAGAACTGCCTCTTGCTATAGCATATACCAGCTATACTGCCTTTAACTAAAATAATAGATTAGAAATTATAACTCTTTGGGGGTGAGATTATTGCCATCTTGAATCAAATCTTTTTGTAATCAAGTAACAGAACTCAGTGACAGGTAGGGTTGGATATAGTAACTGTTACGTAAATACCCCAGACAAATCAAGAAGTACTTGCTTCTGTTCTTTCACAATGTAGTATATTAGATCATCTGTTGTTTCCTCCCACTGTTATCATTTAAGTCGCAGTCGGCACTAAGGAATGGGACCATATGTGAAAGACAACTTAAAATTAAATTATAGGTTCAAGAATTATCAATTGATATTAAAAACACTCTCAAATTTGCAGAATTGCATAAATTAAAGGCTGCCACTGTGAACCTTATTTTGATTCAAGTGAGGATGATCATAAACCTGTGTATGAGTATGAAATAGAAAAAAAAAGTGAAAACCAATATTGAAGGCTACACAGCTGAACTGTGATAAAATACACAATCCCAATCACATTCACATTCTGGCACAGTACCACTTAAAGGGTTTGCTTTGGAGGGTCTCCAGAGAAAACAGCAATAACTAGGAGTTTAGCTGTGATGCTTACAGTATGATATGTTAACTTTAGAAGAGACAGACGTACATACTGCTTTACAACTGTTTGCTATAAGACTTGCAGTCTTCTTGAAAGTCTTCTCGAGGTAGTGAGCAAATCTCTCATTCTCGTTTTCCTTGGAACCCAACTGGAGGAATTCGCCTAAAAAGTTGCACAGATGGGAGTGTTTATTTGAGGGTTTACTGCTTAGGCAAGCAAATCTGAAGGTAAAACCAGAAAAAGACCTTACCACGCACCAGATCTTCAATCACCTGAGTTAGAACAGAGATGATAGTAGTATTTCCAATTCGTGCTAAAGCTACGGAAGCAGCTGAGAGGATGAAGTCACCAGCTAGAACAGCCTAAGAATAAAAAAAAAATTGATCTTTCAAGTCTTTTCCTGTCAGTGTTAGTGCAGACAATACAATTCCCTTTATTTGGCAGGTTTACTCCTCAAATCACATCATTTTCCTATATAACACACGTCCATCTCAAGGTACGAGAGAAAACAGAAGATAACCAAATACTAAAATTTGAACCATTTTTGAATTCCTATCTTACAGCACTGGTTATACTTTATATGTAAGTACTGTCCTCCCTATATGCAATACCTGAACTGCCTGTGAAGGTTTCTTGAATATTACTTCTCTAACCACCCTGTTACGCCATGTTAGCTCTGAATTGCCCTGCTAAATGCTGATATGTTAGCACTGTACTTCTTTCCTTGCATTTCCAATTCAAACCTTCCTTTTAATGCTCTATGAAGAAACACCTCTATAAAAAGTCAAAACATCTTTCATGTTGACTGAAAACCTCTTTGCATTCACTACTGAATCAGAGTAACAGTGTTCTGGATGATGTACAAGTTCAAAGTATTCCAACAGCACTGGAGAAAATGGCACAGGGGATGTAAAATCAATAAGAATCACACTACAGTCAGACATTATATCTAATGCTTCCAACAGTTCAAAAAAGGAACACACATTTTTCTTACTCACAATCTGTGCATACCTCTTCATACTTTTTCTAGCACATCCCAAGACTGTGCCTAGGGATAGTAATGTGATGAAAACCCCAGGTATTTGTGCTCTGCTGAAACTCAAAGGTAAGTCTTGCACATAGTAGCAAACCCACCTTCCTCTCTCCCCAGATTTGATTGACTGTCATTTTTCCTCTGCGAGAATTTGCATCATCAATAACATCATCATGAACTAGGCTAGCTGTGTGGATCATCTCAGCAATTATGGCCACAGAGCGCTGGCTTGCTTGCACCTCCCTGAAAGAAAAACCCAAGAACTGTCAAATAATTAAATCAGTTCTATGTGCTGCAATACATTAAAAGAAATCTCTATGAAAACCAAACAAAACCATGTTTCTCTGAAAGCAGCTGTTGCAGCTTTTCCATGGTCTGAACCCCATCTTTCAAACCTGGAATTAGGAAGACAAAAGAAAGTGAGATCACGTTAGTACAATGTAAGTGCAATGGTAAGTGCAATGGGATGTTTCCCTCCTTATTAGGCCTGTTTCTGCCTTGCTGTATTAGCAGTACTGCAAAACTCCCAAGTCATTAACTCCAATCCCTCTAAATCCAGACCGCAATAAATAGCAGAGTATCAAGGATGCTTGGTTCCAAGCAGATGGAAATCTGGAACACAGCAGAGAAAAGAATGGCAGGTAGCTTTGTAGATGATTTTAAAGTTTTCCTTTTCTTGGTGTTGCTCTACCTGCAAGATGCAGTATCACAAACTCTCCAAAGCTGGCAAACTCTACTGACCTGCAAGCTGGAGAGATCAGCAGGCACAGAAACCTGTATTCTACATCTGAAAGCCATAGCTCATGGATCTTATCCCTTAAGTTACTTGATTACCTTAAAACCTCAGAAGTTCTTCAACAGCCTGAGGAATTAACTGGAATAATACTGCAACCACTTTAGGACTGTAAACACTAACTACCTAACACTTACTGAAATTCAGCCTTTGGGAAGATCTAACACAGATGATTCAACTCTCAGTAGTTCACATCTACTTTAGTTTTTAAACTAGGTGAAAAGAAGAAAATGGAAAAACATAGAAGCAATTATCTAGGGAACAAGGTTGGCAAAATACATGGAAAAAAGCCAACTTAGCTCACACAAAAGACCATCTACCCGACTATCCAGCTACCACTGCCTTGTTCTTGTATCTATGCTTTTTCTATGTTTTCATCATGGGTTGTACGCAGATCCCAGAAATGGCTATCCCAGTCAGCCTTGCCCTGTAGTTGTAACAAGCCACATGGACAACATGGACATTAAAAATAACAAAGCAATGAAAGAAAGAAAGAAAGAAAATCAACAAAATAGCAAAAAAAAAAAAAAACAAAAAAAAACCCCAAACCAACAAAACTCAAAACCACAAACACAATCAAAACCAAAATCCAAACAAAAAAAATCAGGAAAAGAAAAATACTACTTCAGGTACATAGAATCCTGGAATAGTCAGGGTTGGAAAGGACCTTAAGACCATGTAGTTCCAACTCCCCTGCCATGGGCAGGGACACCTCACACTAAACCATGTCACCCAAGGCTATGTCCAACCTGGCCTTGAACACCACC